>CAODLS011663076.1:0-35741 GCA_948243855.1 Flueggea neowawraea | reverse complement strand
TTGGACTATTTTATAAGTATACTATTACATATAGAAAATTAAGTTGTCCTAATTTAGAGTTTTACTCAATAAGTACATGTACTTAATATATAGAAAAATTAAGTTAAGTACATGTACTTTATGTATAGAAAATTAAGTTGTTTTAATTTAGAATTTTATACAATAAATACATGTACTTAATGTCTAGTTGCTGACTCAATAAGTACATGTACTTAATGACTATTTTAAGTTAGATGAGCTGTTTTCGTGTTTTCTATTTTTCTGACTTAGAAAATTTTGGAAAATTCGGTGATGTTTTATGAAAAAAAAGTTTGGAAAACTATTAAAAGTAGTTTTCTAAGTTTCAGTTATATTTTAGAAAACTCGGTTTTCTATTTTTGTTAGAAAAATATGCAATTTAAACATATTTTCTATATTTCTAATTTTTTTAGAATTTTTTTCCAAAAAACTGACCAGTTTTCTATTAATGAACACACCCTTAGGCTCTCCTCTTCTCATCTACCCACACCTCACACCCATACATTCATTATCCAAAATACATATTAACTAACTTAAGATTTTGAATAAGGTTTTCCGGAAATTCTCGGATCCACTCTAACCCATTGTCTGTGATTACAGGACTAGACTGGAACTCCGTAGCTCAAGACAACATTACAGCAGACTTATCATGTAATACTAGTAATTAATAATCGTGTTGGATGAGATCTAAGTAGGAACATGGTGAAAAAAGAGATTTTGGAAGGTCATAAATCATAATTGCAGTGTGGGAGGAATGCAAGATGGACACTTTGTGATTTGGAATTCTGTGCCTGATTATTAATGCATCCTAGTTTTCGCAAGGTTTTATGTATATATAATTCTCTATTGACAATTAAGTTGACACAGAGAAACTGAATATATACATCTGTCCACCAACATGCAATTATGTAGGCACCCCATTTTTTAGATTAAATAAAATAAGGAAAGAAAGTATAACAATACATAATTCGTGAAATTGGCCTCTAGATAAGGGATAAATATTCACTGGAAAAATTAAATTCAAAGTTATATATTTTTAATAATTAAATTTAGCTCAGTATCAACATGCTAACAAATAATTCATCATGACAAATAATTATAAAATATATTGACAAAAAAGGAATTAAATATTTCTTTTTTATATAATTAGTAATTATTTTCTTTCATTCAAGGTCAACATAAACCAACAATATGTAATTAAATAGTTGAATATATTGAAAATGAAAGTGAAGAAATTGCGAGTTGTAATTAAGTGGTTGGACAAGAAAAAACGACGTCGGTTGGAACAAAGAAAAATGCAGTGGCAACAAAAATTTCCACAAAAACGGATAAAACGTCAACGTTTATAGGAGTCGGTGAAAAAACAAATGAAAATTCCACTTTTTAAAATCTCAATGGCATAAACCCGCAATTCCCTCCCTCTACCAAGGTTATTTTCGTCTTCAGAATTTATCAGTTTTATCGATACTTGCCTTCCTCGCTACTGTTCGTCTCTCTCTATTACTATAACATAACCAACTGTAACAGACACGAACAGAACTCAAGCTCATAGCAATAACACAACTCCAATTCACTCTTCACTCACAGAGATCCAAATCTAATGAGGGATCCAGGTGACTGTAACGCTTCCTCACCGGTCATACCATCGTCTCCTCCCCCACCTCAGCCGTTACTTGAACGTCTCAAAGATTACGGCCAGGAGGATGTTTTTTCCCTTTGGGACGAGCTCTCATCCGATGAGCGGGACCTCCTCGTCAAGGACATTGAGGTCATTTTCTCTCCTTTCTCAATTCACGCTGTTAATTAATCTAATCGTGTCACAATTTCATGATTTTTTGGTTTCAGAGCTTAGATCTTTCGAGGATTGATCGGATAATTCGATGCTCGCTGCGATCTCAAGGTAGGTAATGACACGAGTCCGGATTCTGTTGGACGTTGTCCAAAGTATATGTAAGTGATTTATGATTGTGTTGACAGCGTTGCCGGTGGCGGCAATAGAGCCAGTGCCGGAGGGGAGTGTGTCGACTTTGGAGGAGAGGACGGTGGAGGAGAGAGAGAGGTGGTGGAAGATGGGGCTGAAGGCTATCTCCGATAGAAAGTTGGCGGTTTTGCTTTTATCCGGTGGACAGGTGTTAGTTACCAAGGCACATGACGCGTGTTTTGCTCTTTTTTTTTCTAACTTCTTTTGTTTATAGTTTTTTTGGCGATGCTTTTAAAAAAGTTGATCGTAATAATTTTGGTATCATGTTTGTTGCTTTTTGGGTGCACTCAACACTAACAGTGATTATTTTTAATAATTTGATTGCAATATGTTAACTTTATAGACATTGCCTGTATATTTTGTTGCATCATCGTTAGTTGTTGTCTTTCTTTTATCTTTGGTTGATATAATGTTGCTCATTCTGGATTTCAACTTTTTGAGAATCGGGTGTCGGTGGATGTGTAATAATTTCAAAATATACGGTTGTAATTTGTTCCGAGAGTCATAATTACATGCACAAAAAGTGCTTTGTGCAATGGAATCTAATCCTAAGTTTAATATTGGGATTTGTATGTATATCTAAGTATTAGTAGAGATGTGAAAGGATAAGCTAACTTTATGCATGTGTGAATGTCTGCGTTATAACGCCAGAGTTAATGTCTAAAAGTGCTTGGTTCAACTATATTATCCTTCGCTGACTTGATATCATTAGTTTCGAGTGCTTGGTTCATCTATATTATCAAAGAAATTATGGCCATATTAATTTGGATATATAGTCTGAACTGATTGTTCTGACAAAAAAATATCTGCAAATTGTTTTATAATTTAATTGCTATTTGTATTATTTATGATCTTGGGAATGTGTAGGGAACACGGCTTGGAAGTTCTGATCCAAAAGGATGCTTCAGTAAGTAGTCATACTCGTTATATTGGGAAAACATTTCATAGTCCTATGATGCCTGATGGGTGTTTAATCATGCTGTATTTTTGACGTAGTGTATTGAATCTAAAATAAATTACATTCTATAATTACTCAAGCATCTCAATTCCACGAACAAATACATTTTAAAAGGAAAAAGAAAAAAATGTCTTGGAGTGCAATATTAAATTCTATAGTTGATTTCATCTTGATATCAGATGATTTTCCGGCAATTGCAATCAGGATACATCTGAAATTTGGAGTTAATTGATATTAGTGTAAAGCATGTAGATTTCCACCTGAACTGGTTCTATATCTGTACGCTTCTTTTGTTTTCATTTCAGATATTGGACTACCATCTGGCAAGTCCCTTTTTCAACTTCAAGTGGAGAGAATTTTGTGTGTGCAAAGACTAGCTGCTCAATCTGCTAGTGAAGGTAGCCTTTAATTTATCTAGATTCTAAAATTTCGTAGATAATGTTCTATTTGATACACTATTCTAATACTTTTTCTTGCAGGACCTGGAAATTCTGTGCAAATACATTGGTATATAATGACCAGTCCATTTACTGATGAACCCACATGCAAATTGTTTGAGAGTCACAAATACTTTGGTCTTGAGGCAGAGCAAGTAAGAAAGCTTATTTTATTTTTAATTTTTCATCCCTTATTCCTTTCAATTATTTCTTACTTTAGAAATTCTTTCTGGGATTCAGGTAACTTTCTTCCAGCAAGGTACTATACCCTGTATCTCAAAGGATGGTAGATTTATCATGGAGACTCCATTCAGAGTATGTTCTTCTTTTCTGGTGCCTAATTTGGAGTGTTTTTTTTTGTTTGAACCTTCAGTATGTTATTTGGTATCTTATCTTGTGAAAAGAAGTTTGTTTTGTTTCCGCAAAAGCTACTAGGTGGTCTGTCATCTCTTTAACTGTAGATATCAAATTAGATGCTATGATCTCTAATCATGATTAAACATTGTTGAGCCAATTTTAATAATTTTATATTGTAATTTCTTCCAAAGTTTTTGAAATCCTTAGCTTACACTCTAATCTGTTTTCCTCCTACTTTTACTTATCTTTAATGTTAAGTCATAATGTGAGTTTAATTTTTTAGGTAGCGAAGGCTCCAGATGGGAATGGAGGAGTATATTCAGGTACTTTTTTCCATTGCCCTTCTGATATCAGTCTTTTCTTTGTTCCTATCATTATTTGGATGCTTATTTCTTTAGTTGAACACAGCTCTAAAATATTCAAGATTATTAGAAGATATGGCAAACAGAGGGATTAAATACGTCGATTGCTATGGAGTAGACAATGCGCTGGTGAGGCGTTATGTCTTCTTTCTTGCTTGAGTCCTTTCTTAGTTTTCAAAAATTGTCCCAGAAGTTCTTTTGATTGAAAATGTAGTGATTAGGGTATTGAAAGCAGGTTCGTGTAGCGGATCCAACATTTTTGGGATATTTCATTGATAAAGGTGTATCTGCTGCCACAAAAGTTGTTAGAAAGGTAACTACATTCTCTGTTTCTACTCTTGTTTCAGAAACATTCTAATAGGAAATAATTGAATTAGAAATACTTAAGAAGTTGCCATTAGAACTGAGAAGAATTTTAAGTAGAAATAATGACTGTAACTGCCGCAAAGAATCCTAAGAGTATGACTTGATATTAGGACTATTAAAGACATGAAAGGGGATTGAGTCTTCATATTGATGTTAGATCAGATTTTACACAATATGTTGTTTAGGCTCGCTTTTTCATGGATCTTTTTATCTTTTCGTCACCATGCAAAATGATTTTCTTGAAAGTTTTCTTTGCTTTGCTTGAGGAGCAAGCTACAAACAAATCTTTGAAGCTAATTTGTTGTGGGAAATAGTGTGTCTAAGTGTCTGCTTCCTGATCTACACGCATTGTTAATTAACGGACCACTCAGAATATGGGGCTCCTCGATATCCGTGTTTGAGTAGCGTTATGCATACAGCTCTCTGCATTGCAGAGTGTGTTCTGTAGTTATTCTCATAGCCTGCTGTTTGCAGTGAAGTAATTCCCTATTATTGAGCTATAATCGAGTTTCTAGTTTAAATTTGAACAATGAGAGTCAAACTATATCTGTGAGAATCCCAAGCATGGAATCTTAATTTCTTTATGAAATTTGATTTCAGGCGTACCCTCAAGAAAAAGTTGGTGTGTTTGTGAGACGTGGTAAAGGTGGACCTCTCACAGTTGTCGAGTACAGTGAGCTGGATCTGTCGCTGGCTTCAGCAATCAATCAGCAAACTGGACGTCTTCGCTTTTGTTGGACTAATGTATAGTCTATCTTAACCTTTTTCACAATATTTCGTTATATCTTAAAGTTTCCAGGATTTTCCATGCTATGATTGTAATTGCTGTTCTTTTATCTTTGATTCTGATTGTCTTTTATTTCTTTTGCTGTTAGTTTTCCTTTGCTTTTTGGTGTTTCAAGAATTTGACTATATGACAAGTACTTGGAAGATTTCATAATACCAAATTATTTAATCCTTATGCTGCAGAAGCAGTTCCAAATTCTTCTGATATCTTAATTATTCTAATTAGATGCGTAACATCTTGTGGTAAAACTTGGAACATTGGTTTTGTGGATTTGCCACAAATTCTTAATATATGAAAATAGATGCACTTCCGGGAATGAAATTTTAGTTTACATAGAAAAGAAGGTCGAAACTTCATTGCTATGCGATATAGCATCAATATGTTGTTTAATACCGCTCCATCTCACTCCCTTATACCAGCATCCTGATTTATTCATCTGTCACTCTGAACTTTGCATCACAATTATGATTTTTGCTATGTGCTTCAATAATTAAATGCATTAATAACTGCTTATCAGTCTTTGGAACTCTCTTCCTGAACTCTTTCATTTGGTTTTCAGGTGTGTCTACACATGTTTAGTTTGGATTTTCTAAATCAAGTGGCAAATGGCCTTGAGAAAGACAGCATGTTGGTGACTTCCTCCATCTTTTGCATGATATGGCCTTAATTTATTTTCACAAGTTAGTGTAATGATGTTAATATGCTTGTTGATTGTGCATTATTGCAGTTACCATCTTGCAGAGAAGAAAATACCTTCGATCCATGGATTTACGATGGGATTAAAACTAGAGCAATTCATATTTGATGCATTTCCATATGCTCCTTCGACTGCACTTTTCGAGGTGACTTGACTTTCCTTTTCATGTCAAAACCTTGGACATAAAATTTTAAGCTGTACTTGAGATTTGCTATTCAAACATATGCAGGTACCACGTGAAGAAGAGTTTGCACCTGTCAAAAATGCCAATGGCTCAAATTTCGATACTCCAGACAGTGCTCAGCTTCTTGTGCTTCGGCTCCATACGCGTTGGGTTGTTGCTGCAGGTGGCTTCTTAACACATTCAGAGCCGTTATATGCAACTGGTAATTTCATTCTTTGCTTTGTGACTTCATCGTGTTATTTTTGTGAAAGATAGGTGAATTCACCGCATAAAAATCAGTAAGAGTAAAAAAAAAAAAGGAGCATAAAGGGAGAGAAGTGGGACACTTCACCCTGAACAGGTTGTTGACATTCTTAAAGGATGATGGGATATTCAAACAAGGGAAGAGGTTGAATAAGGACCTAAGTCATGGAATCTACCATGTTGGGGCTCAGATGCATCAAGGATCCATATCATTAAATTGCTAACAAGAAAGTATAAAAAAAGTTGGAAACGATTTCGTTTTTTCAAGTTAAATTCGTAGAAATCCTTTTGTCGTACCTGTCAATATTAACATTTACAGCGAGCCCTCCGGTTGGAAATCATCATTGCTTAGTTAATCAAGATTTCTTCAATCTCCCTGCAGCATATTGCATAACTAATCATCATTGCATTAGATGGATGATCTATGTCCATTGCAATATAGAAGTGTGGATCTTAATTCTTTGCAGAAAGTAGTTCATGAAGTGCCCAAATTTCTCAAATACAATTCTAACTTGTGGCATACTTGATCTAATAACAGGTGTGGAGGTATCACCACTTTGCTCATATGCTGGTGAGAATTTAGAAGCAATTTGCCGGGGAAGAACCTTTCATGCTCCTTGTGAGATTACATTCTAATTGAGCTTTAATTTATAGAGTATCCATTTGTGCGGCTCCTTTGCAGTTGAGGTCTATCTATCTCATGCTTGTTTTAGACTAATGGGGAATGGTAGTGTATCATTTGATCGGTTTTGGTACATTCTTTTGGGTACATTGTTATATGTATATCTTCCAAATGGTGGTTCAATAATGCTTTGGCCATTGTGTTGTATTTACCCATCTCTTTTTTCCTTTTTTTGACAATGTCGTATTTACCCATCTTAGGTCTGAAGATTTGATTTTTTGTAGGCATTGAACAATTCGGAGATAATAAAAGCATTGTTAAGTTCGAAACTATGGCTGTACACCTTCTGGATTCAAGTCAACTTATATAAATGTAAACTGCTACATGCGACTGAAAATTAAACTCACACAGAAGGCTTAAAGACAATTATTATTTCTCAATTCTCATGCCATGGGCTGACAAGGCGTTCTAATTCAACAGAGTGCAACTCCACAAGCGTGGCAGAGAACTACATTACAAAAATTTATCCAAAAAAAGAAAATTTAGGATTGGGTAGTGAAGCATTGCGAATGATAAGGCAATACTCCAATCAATGGCTCCAAGCCGGCCAACTGAGTTTGCAAGAATCTGTAAACTGACTCCGTCGTCGTTGAAGCTATTCTAACAACGACACCAATACCCTGAAACAACACAACCAGGTTCAATTTTCTGACTTTTCATATGCATGATTCAGGGGGAAAAAAAAGAGCAGCTTAGTACCTTGGGACCAAATGAGCTGCAAGATGCAACGAACGGCGGTTTCTTGAAGCGAAGATCGGAACTTGATGTTGCACGGCCGCTATAGCCAGTGAATGGCTTGTGCAATTTCTCAGACATCATCCTTTTCACATTTTCTGCAACTTCAATTTGAACGTGCTTCAACTTTGGCCTACAAGAAAGCTTTGACTGAAGTCTTGCATTGAAAATTACTGACGAATCAGATTGAACAAGATAATAAAATGCTTATTGAAATCGACATTCTACCCCAGGATTACCACCATTGCAATATTTTGGTAGTCATGCATGCGCTCTGCGATACTAGTCAAACTTGCTTGCTCTAGCAATACCTGGATTTAAGCATCAAACATTTGACACAAGAAAGCAA
This sequence comes from Flueggea neowawraea, assembly GCA_948243855.1. Lineage (NCBI taxonomy): Eukaryota > Viridiplantae > Streptophyta > Magnoliopsida > Malpighiales > Phyllanthaceae > Flueggea > Flueggea neowawraea. The sequence continues at coordinate 27,585 of CAODLS011663076.1, read as the reverse complement.
CATCAGACTCATATACCCAAATTTATGATAGAACACAACAAAGAAAAAAAAATAGCTAGAACAACCATACGATGATATGCATAAATTATTAGCTTAAAACAATGAACTTATGTAAAATTAATTTATGCTGATTGGGTCTGGATGTTTCATTAGGACATTTTATCTTTTGAAGAAATTATCATGCAGAATTTTCTCAGTGAACTTGTACGATAAGTTGATAACATTACCGAATATTTCCACACTTAACACAGAAATGAGTCTTACGGTATCAAGAAACAAGGGTTTATCATCATCAAAGAATATTTGGTTGGTGCTCTTGTAAAGTTCAAAATCCCATTTTTCTCCACTTTCATGCCGTCCACTGGTGATCCAATCAACAAGTACCAAACTTGAATCTGAAAGCACTCTGAACACTTGTTTCTGAGCGTATCTTGCAGTTGAAAAACATGTCACTGGATCTGGAATGACTACAAAAAGGGCATTGCTACCAATTCTTGCCTACCACAGGATAGAGTCATCTTTAATTACTTGAAATTATTCAAAACTGAAAAGTAACCATCAGATTTTCTGATACCATTTCCCATATCAATCTAACAAACACCATCTTCTAATCTTAACAAAAACACTAAGTTATCTCATAGCACCTTTTTGCTCTCTTCCGAAGAGATAGAACTTTGACTCATTCAAAATAATTTACCAAATTTAGAACGTATTGTTACCTCCAGGAATTGCTCAGAACGTTTGGAACCCATAGACTTGTAAACCTGAATCATGGAAACCAAACCTCGTAAAAAGAAAGCTTAGATCAACTGAAACAAATATAAAAACTCTAAATCAAGCCCATTTTTCTCAAACAAAAATGACCTTGGTGGAAGCCTGGGTTGTCAGTACAGCAATGCATCCATCTCTGATCACAAATTCACCTGATATACAGTCTCCCTGCAATCGAATAATGTGGACACAAAATGAAAAAAGAAAAAGAAAGAATACTCTTTCACAGTGAAGTGAAATAATTTCCAAAACAATATACAAAAAAATTCAAAAACTAATATAACTTTGCAAAAGATATATGAAGCGAAACTGAATCATACAGAGACGATGCCGCCACCATAAGAGAGAGTATAAATCCAAACAGCATCAGTTTTTGAAGGACCCACCTGAGAAATAACAACACAATCACCATCAAATAACATTAACAGGACAATTGAGTCATCAAAGATTGTTGCTTTCACACATACTGATGAATCAAGAGGTTTATTTATGCGTAAACATGATGTGGGCATGGAGAGAAATGGAGAACGTAACTAACTTTGGTGGGAATGACGAACTTGAGAGGGTACTTTGAGAAGCATCTTGTGACCGTCGACTTGTCTTGTACTTTCTCCACCACTACTTTCCCCGTTTGCATTTCTGCCTCGGGCTCTCTCTAGGAGGAAAGCTGAATGCCCAAAAAGAACTAAAACGAGAGCCAAGGAGGAAAAATAAATTCGGAAGCAAGGTGTCGAACTGGGGAGTAGCTTTGCATTGTCTAGGCGTAGGAGGATTGTCAAGGGCCGGCCGCGAACCGAACCGAACCGACATGCATCACGGTTTGCGGTTTAATTTTGAGTTGATGCATAAACTACCCGATCCATCTGAATCCGAGTTGTTCAGTTTCATCCCAGACCGAACCGACTCCTGTCCACCCTAGCCAACCCAAGTCAGTGAACATTAGCAGACAGTTCAACTAGAAACTGGACTGAGATAAATTATAATAAAAATGGCTTATTTCCCGTCTAGGGTTTACGGCAACACTCGGAGTCACTAAGGTTTCTCTCTCTCACTGTCCAAAGCCGAGTCCAAGATACGTATTATTTGCAGCAAAACTCACAAGGTGAAGCCTCATTTTCATTGGGGGGTTCTTCCTTTGCAATCACACCTTCCAATCTTTGGTACCAACCTTTCTTTTCTTCTGTTTATAATAATACAATATTTTTTCTAGGAAAAAGTATTTTCTAGCTATGATTTTTCTTGTTTTCAATTAGACGTCTTTTTCTTGTTACGCTTTTGTTTCTTGTGGTATTTTCTTAGTTATGTGCTCTTCAGGCATTGAAAGATGATGTTATTGCGGTCCATTTCCTGTTTCTTTATGCTTCATTTCCAGTCTTTTCTTGGTTATCTTGAATTCAAACAAGGTTTATAATCTGACCCATTTACACGTTGGTGTTCTTTATGGGGTTTTAGGATATATTTGTGTCGTTGAAGTGAAGGCTGAAAAGATGGGTTTTTGGTAGATTGGTTTTAGTCAAGGAATAGATAGTGTAGAGGATTACTAGTTCACAATGAGTATGATTTTAAGATTGAGAAATCATTTACCTAATGGGTTTTCTGGAAGATCAGTTTCTTCATCGTTAAATGCTATAAACTTTAATTGGACATTGTCTCGGGGCTTAGCACAACCTGCAAAGAAAGAGGAGGAAGAAGAAGAGGTGGAAATTGATCAGAGAAGGCTCCCGGCTGATTATGATCCGGCAAATTTTGATCCTACAGAGCATCGCAGCCCCCCAACTGAGCGTGTGTGGAAACTTGTTGATGAAATTTCTGGCCTCACATTGTCAGAAGTGACTGAACTGGGTTCTATTATAATGAAGAAGAAAGGAATGAAGGAACCTCCCGTTGTTGGAGTAATGAAGGCTGGTGCCGCTGGATTGGCTGGAATGCCAATGAAGGGTGGTCCGGCCTCACCTGCCAAGGAAGAGAAGAAGCCAGAGAAGACTGCTTTTGAATTGAAGCTGGAATCATATGAAGCATCTGCGAAGATTAAGATAATCAAGGAGGTTAGAGGTTTTACTGATTTGGGTCTTAAGGAAGCTAAAGAGTTGGTGGAGAAGACACCGTCTGTTTTGAAAAAGGGAGTATCAAAGGAGGAAGCTGAGCAAATAATTGAGAAGATGAAAGCTGTTGGTGCCAAAGTCGTGATGGAATGAATGCCGGCTATCGTGATAGTTATCAAGTTACTTTCTTTTCGGGGTTTTCTTCAATCTATTGTTGTTTTCTTGAGGCAGTTCAGGTTCCCATATAGATAGAGTTTCGAACTGAGGACTTGCTACCTCTGTTAGTTTCCAGGAAAAGGAAGATTATATTTTGATGAACACATCCAAAAGTTCAATCATTGACTTGCATTGAGCGGGAAAATCCTAGGTGTGTGTGGCATCCAAATGAGCTTTCATTTGATGTTTTAACATATTGTTACATGATTTTGAAATATTAATAAAAGAGTTCAGGCGAGAACTTGCTTAAATCATCAGGATAGCAAATCTCTTGTGTGGATGTCAGCTTTAGATAAATGTTCCTTCTCCCCTGTCCTCAGTTGCATTTTGTATTTTACTAACTATTTGTGGATTTGCAACCATAATTGTTTTCATTGAATTATTATCTTTTTTGACTATTGGACTTGAGTTGCAGCAATATCTTATTGAGAAACATACATGAAGGTGAAAGTTGGGTTTTCTTTTACCTCGTCTTTACGGAGATTGATCACTGAAATGTTTGTACCTTGTATTGCTGAAAGCATTTTCAGATTCGATTCTGTTGTATGAACACAAATGCAAAGAACAGGGATAACTTGTGCTATTACTTCGGATGTTTGCAGTTTGGTTGTTCTTTTTTAAGAAAGTTCAAATATTTATTCAGATGAAAACTTGGTGGTGTGCTTGTTTGGGTTTAACATGCATCTGTCAATCTGAATCTAGTAGCACAAGAATCCTGTTCGATTCCTCCTGACTTAATGCATCAAAAATTCTTGGATCAAATAAAACGTTTGGCTTTCCCGGTTGCTAGAACACCTGCAAATTATACACATTACGTAATACATTATGGAATCAAGCGTGAAGCGTCTGCAAATTTTAATGAAGATCAAAGAATATCAATTAACGCTTTGGTTGTTGGAAACCCGAGTCATTAGGGGCGAAATACCTTCGTCGCCCAAGAAGAAAATGGGCCTTCTGGGCTGATCAATAGTGGCTTGTTTTTGCGGACAGGACAATTAGTCCAAGTCCAAGCAATTAATTAACCAGTCGGGTCGGTGAGCGACAAATATGAACCGACCGACTGCCGGAGCAAGCGGTGGAAGTTGTGGTGAGGAAAGATGTTTGGAACTGTGGCAGGGTTACCTCAAACACCACCATCACCAACAACGTTGTCTTTCCCGCTAGTACCACCGACGTTGTCAAACACTGTTACTCAACTGAAATGCAGAAGAAGAACGTACCCTTTTGTCCTGAAACTAAGAGCTTCACACTCGAATCCCAGTTTCCAACTCGGAAGCAAAATCATGGTCAGAAGTAAGAATTGTCTCATCTCGTATCTGCAAGTGTTTTTGGGTTTGGATTGTTAGTGTTCGAGTTGACTTTGGTAGTTAAATCGTGTCCATCCTTTATATGTTAAAGGTTGAAATTTTAGTCTCAACTTCTTACTTCAAAAGGAGTCTCATTTATTGAAAGACAATGATATGTGATATGCATATTGTTCCACATTATTTCAGTATGTAATTGTGAAATGGTTTGAATTTTCCGTACATTGTTCAAATGGGGCAGCTTTGCCACCTGCAAGGGTACCCTGCTTGAATAAGTATTATTCAGATATCTATCTGAATGCCAGCTAATTTAATCAGAAGAAAAATGATTTATTCGATTGAATATGGGAGAGCATTATCATTAAATTCATGCATGAAAATGGAATCGTTGGATGGCCATGAGTCCAATAAGAACTGCCTATGTCTTTTAGAGAAGTGTATGTGTGTAAATTAAGTTTCAATGAAGTTCTCAATAGAGATTTCTACTTTTTATAGAACCATTATCGGGGTTTTCGAGCTCTTTTTCTTGTGTTATATTACTCTCTCTTTATTTTTCCCATTAAACTGTCGTCTTGATTTGCAGATTTAGGACATTCGATCAGCGAAAGTAGCTTGCAGAGGGAGTTCTCAAATTTTGGTGAAATTGCTGAAGGTAAAATGATATCTGTTCTCATTGTTGACGCTTGACTCCCTCCAAATTAGGTTCTAAAGACTCGGGCTTCAAGTATCCTAACTTGATTTATTGGGCAGTTAAGCTTGTTAAGGATGAAGTAGCTAAGAGGTCTAACGCGTATGCGTTTATTCAATACAATAATGTAGATGATGCCATCCTTGCCCTGGAGAATATGGACCAGAAGGTTCCTTTGGTAACATTTTTCTCTGTTTTTTGAGATACATTTACCTAGAAAACTCATTTTCGTTCTTATCTTCCATGACCAGATATTTGGTGGACGGATGATTTATGTTGATTTGGCAAAACCTAGGAAACACAGTTTTGGAGGGTATCCAAAAGCCTCTGGACCTCCAAAGAGGCAACGTTTGCAGGGCCAAAATGATCTTGCTGATTGCTGGTATTGATCAAATTTGCCTTTCGTTGTCTGATTGCGATGAAAAGTATCGATTTTTCACCAATGAAGCGGCATAACGGGTACAACCATTCAAACTAGAAGGTCTAAGTAATTCAATGTAACTGATGATAGTTTATTCTTGAACTGCAAGCATTTGGCCCAGAGATGGTGTCTTGAGAACACATTACACAGAAGGTGTCTGCATAAATCCTAGTAGCTGATCCGGTTATAAATTTATCTAGGGCATTCTATGTAGATAACGTTGAATTGCCTTGAACTGACAGGGGCCGTGATGCATAAAACTTACAATATTTTGCTGAATATTATACATATCTGGAGAGAAAATAGAATGTGAGTCAGTTATTCCTAATCTGAGTTTGTGTTACTATTTCCTGCTGCTTGCAATCCCACACGGCATGCTTTGATGTCCATGAGTTTCATATGTTTCTCGCTCTAGCAAAGTAGCAGTGGGATAAGTGTAATTGTTGGCTATTCGGTATGTTTCTTGTGGGTATTTTGTTTCAACAGAAGAGTAATCATGGGTGAGTAATTCAATATATGGAGAAGGGTAATGCTGGCTTTTGTCTGAAAATATCAGCAAAAGTATGCAGGTTGAATCCAAAACTGCAAATCACTGACCAATATTTACAATTTATTACAGGTTACACTCTCTGAGCTATTTTGTCTTGGTTATCTATGTTTTGTTAATAGAATTGGTAATTCACGATCGCTTGTTGTAATTATGTGTTGTTATTTTCTTGTCAATAATCATTATTATAACTGTATAAAAATTGTCCACCCTAATTATTTATGTGCATTGTAAAGCAACCTCACCAATCATTTTTCAGCAATCAGCATGCATCAAAAGTGCGGAAATCGTTAGTATTGAATGGCAGTTCCAAGCCCCTCATTGATGCATCTTGTTTTGTCCAGAGCCAATAATCTAAAGCTAGTTTCTGGTGAGCATACTGCTTGAAGCTAGGGTTGTTCATAGGACTCGGAAATTCTCTAATCGAAACAAAAAAGAATCATTGACTTTGACTTTTACTGAACTATCCCAAAGTTTTGTATTTGAGATGATTCTAGATTTTAGACAATACTTGTCTTGAGAATCATTCCGAATTAAACTAGATCCAAAAATAAATACTCTTTCTATCTCATAATAATAGATATTAATTATTTTTCACAGAAATTAAGAAATAATAGTTTTAATAGTTATGCTCATTTAAAATCATAATTTTTTTCCATTTATACTCTTTGGGGGTGTTTGGTTAAAAAACCTATTTGAATTGGAATCGGAATATATAGTGAATCAGAATGACACTAATCAGAATTAAATTTATTCATGTCATAACTGTTTGGTTTAATGCGAATCGGAATTTGATTCTTATAGTTATCTGTTTGGTTTGTTGCAGTAGAATTGGAATATATATATTAAATTAATAATAATTATATAAAATAAATGTTCTATAATAACTATAAAATAAAAATTAGTAAAAACTAATTATACAATAATTATAATTAATATATAAAAATAGTTATATAATAATTATAAAATAAAAATAAATAATAATTATATAGAAAATTAATTAAATTATTTGTTAATAATTATTTTTGAAAATAGCTCATTTCGATCGTCATAGATGACAAAAATGAAATATGAAAGAAAATAAAAGATATGATAAAAAAAAGTAATGATAAAAAAACATGCACTTTTAAAATTAATTATAGGGTAATGATAATCTGATTAATAAGGGGAATTTCCTGTTAATCAGATTACAAGGCTAACAAATAATCTCATTTACTAGAAAGTTGAGAATGAGTATGAAGTTTTAGTGAACTAAACACAAACAATGGGAATCAGATTTCGATTCTCATTCTCCATGTTCATTCACATCCAAAAATGTGTGAACTAAACGACTCATTTGAGTAAACTTGTTGGTAATTAATAAATTAGTTGAAAGAATATATTAAATAAGGGTAATATAATAAATTTACTAATAAAAAATATAATAAAAAAATGTGTTTATTATTATGGGATGGATGAAATAGTATTTTTATATATAAGGTGATATATATACACACACATACATTATACATATGCTCTTGATTACCCATTTAACTAATAAAAGAAGTTGGTTTGATTACCAATTTAAGTGACAAAAAATGGTAATTTAGACTTTTTTTTTAAAGAGTGGTAATTTTCTCGCCTCTGTTTTGTCATCTTTTCATTTAAAATAGAAAATAAAATGACATTAGAAAGAACAAAACTACAACATTTTAAGCCAACCCAAATATAATAGACTTGAATGTCTTAGCTTGACATTATGCAGGAAAACAGTGGCAATATGACTATTTTAGAAGCGGTTTTTACATTTATCAGGCTTTAGTTTGATTGTATTAGGCCATTTCCAACCCACAATCTCAAATTTTTACCCCAAAATTCATATTTGGGTTATCTACATTAAAATTTTCTCCAACCACAAACCCCAAATCTACCAAAAAAATATTTTGCACATATTCCTCACACCATCTTATTTTTTTTTTATTATTATTCTTTCATCACAAATACTTCAAATTAAGTTTTTGTATTAATAATTTAATAAAATATATTTTGTTATATTTATTAATTTCATATAAAAATATTTAAATATTTTGACCCATAAATTAAAATATTTATAATTTACAATTTAAATTTATTTCAAAATTGTTGTTAGTCTAATTAATATTTATATTGTATTAGTTATTTTATAAGGTTGTTGCTAGCTTGGTTTTATTATGGTATTATATTTTATGTAATGCTTTTAATATTATTATGAATATATCTTGTTCTAAATTTATAGTGCATGTAGCTTCTACAATTATTTTTAGTATTTTGTTATATATTCTACTTTAATTTAATTTAATTAATTGTCTATTTTATTTTTAATTAAACATATAAAAAATACTAATGTAGAGATAAACTAATTGTAATTGCATTAACACACAAAAAATCAAAACACCAAATACCAATTAAAACACTCAAAAATAAAATATATATTATTAAAAAATTAAACAGATGGTGGGCTCCCTAATTTGGGGTCATGAACAAGTGACCTCAAATTAGGGATCACCCACAACCAAACCCAAATTTGGGGTTAAAATTGGGATATGGTTGGAGTGGATTTTGAACCCCAAATTCCTTTGGAGATGGTCTTAGTTTGATATTATTATGTATTTGATATGAAGTTATTCTCTACTTTGATTGTATTTGGCACTTTGAGTAGAGGTATTGATGTAATTCATGTTTTTAAGATATGGATAGTAGGACGTTTTTATATGTAAGTTGAATTTTGTTAGGAAAAATCTCATATCTCCGTCTTGTACCAAAACTATTTTTTCCATCTTGAAATCCACGAATCTCTATCCGTCTTGTCTTGAAAATTTGGGACAAAATAAGGCAAAAATTTTAGAGTTTTGGGACAAGACCAGATCCACTAAATTGGAAACCCCGAACTTTGGAATGGGATCGGAGATTTCCAAATCTTCGTCCCATCCCGACCCGTGAACAACCTTACTTGAAACATAACAAGGGTGCAAAAATTCTAAACCTAAATTCAACTATATGAGTTTTGATCTCTCTGACCCACCACACTGCACCACACCACACACAACACTTGCCAGACATTTCAGGCTTATTTGGTTTATCTTTTCGAGAAGTTACTTTTCGAAAAAATACTTCTTAAGAATCTACTTCACATGAATTAAATTTTTTTAAGTGTTTGGTTGATAAAATGACTTTCTATGAAATATCATTTTTTTTGTTTGGTTCACACACTTACTTACCAAGAAGATAATAAAAAATATCAATAATGCCCTTATTATTATTAGACTATACTTCGTAAAATAGACCGCTTAAATAAATATTTTTAAAATAAAACATTGACTAAAAATCATTAAAATATTCAAAAAATGTCATATTTAACAAATTTATTAAGAGAAATTAATTCAATGCTAGAAGAACTAAAAAATACTTAATTCAATAGTTTGTAGTTTTTAATATATATATTAAAAATTAATTCAATGATAGAAGATATAAAAAAATATTTAATTCAGTAGTAGAAGAAGAAAATAAATAAAAGAAAAATAGATTGAAGAAACAAAAAAATCAAGTAAAGGAAGTTGTGGAAGTTTTCAATTTTCTTTGTTCAATTAAATATTTTTTTTAACTTTTCAAAAAATTACATTTCTTCCTTCAGCTCACTCTCAACCAACCAAACTCTTCGCTTCTTTTCATTTTTTAAACTTCCTCGATTTAGATTTTAAGAAAAATATCCTCTACACTAATAGTTAAATTTTCTTCTTTTATTACACAATCCCTATTAGAATCAAGTAACAAAATTTTCCTCGCTAAGTTGTTAAAATTAGTACTTTTTTATATTTTACTTGGTAATAATTTTGCAGGCAAAAGTGAATTTTGTTCAATTTGGCTTTATGGTTGATTTTTCTTGGCAAAAGTGAGGTATCTTTTAGGGTGCACTAATAGTTAAACTGTTTTCTGGTTGGGCATTTGGATAATTTCGTTAAGAATATTATAGTATAATACATTCAATGTTAATTCATATCAAATTATACAAACGATTTATTGTGGAAAAAGAATAAAATTTGAATAGGGATACTACTATGAAAGAATGTAGTTGGCCAGCAAAAGAAAATGGTTAAAGGTTGACAAAAATTCAATTAGTCATTTTTCAAAAATAAATATAAGAAGACTATATACCTACCACCAACTTAACTAATATCGCATTTAAACAAAATAAATAGAAAACAAGTATTAGTTTTTTTATCTATAAAAGGGAGTTGAAGGAGATTAATAGTAGCATAAATCTGTTGGGCATTATGATACAGATATTATTTTCTTACTATTGAATATTCTCGAGAGTCATAGTTGACACTGGCAGCAGACTTAAGCCGGTGCACTAGTGAGATTATCGTAATGAGACAAACTTCTGGAGATTCTTTACTCTAGTGCAAGATACAAATCTACGATAATAGACAACACAAAAATATCGTCACTCCCATTCAAACTCACACCACAGAGTCAAGAGTCAAGCACCGTTTCTATCAGGCTATTCTCACGGGTGAAAACAAGAATTCGTTAACAGTTGAAACTCTGTACCGTTCCAACAAATTAATAAATAAAATTATTAGAGAGAGAGAGAGAGAGAAACTGAGTCTGTCTAGTCTTTTTTATATGCTTTTGCCTCGGGAAGGCTAAATTCTGTCTCAGAGAAACAGAGATAATTCTCTTGGAAAAAAATGGACGAAGAGACGTTGAAGTCTTCGGAGCCACCGAACGACAAGCCGGTTCGTGTTTACGCTGATGGCATCTATGATCTCTTCCATTTTGGTCACGCCCGTTCTCTTGAACAAGCCAAGAAACTGTAATTCTGTTCTTTTTCCTCGTAAAAATTATTGTTTCAGTATGTTCTTCCTCGTTTTTTGCTGCTTTTCAGGGTGGGTTTTTTCTCAAATTCACCTATCAGGACAATTATTTGTCAAAGGAAACATTATTACATGTATATATGCTGTGCTATGCTATGTATAGGCTTTGAATCGTGGATTGTGTTATGTTTTGTAACTGATAATGTATTTTATGCTTATCAAATAAATATTCAGAATGTGATTCTTGTGGTGGTTGAATGGTCGTGAACTTTGATAGAGGTTTGTGGGATTTTTGTGTTTTTATGTGATTGTTTAATGTTTAGGTTTCCAAATACATATTTGCTGGTTGGATGCTGCAATGATGAAATCACTCACAAGTACAAGGGTAAAACTGTTATGACTGATAAGGAGCGCTATGAGTCTCTTCGCCATTGCAGGTTGGTTTTGGTTTCGCGTAATTGCATAATTTTGGTGTTTGGATTAATGTTTCAAGCATGTTTTTTTCCTATGTGTAACGTTGGGAAAAAAAACAATTGACGAAATAAAGGGAGAAAGCTGCCTGAAAAAGTTGAATTGTAGTTTTAAATTCAGAATATCAGGCTTGGTTATCTTGTATAATCCATCATAATTTTTGGAAATGGAAACAAGTTTTCCTTAAACAAGCTTATACTTTTTTTTTAATGATGTTGCAGATTTTTATTTTTCTTCTTGTCACCATTGTCATTCAGTAAAACTATTGTCGTTGTCTAAAAGGAAGAGTGTTCACGGAAGAAAGTAGTAAATGGATGAAACTTCTAGGGTTCTTAAAAGTGCTAATACTAAGTACATGATTTTGGTGCTGTTCCATTGGGCATGTACATTGGGGCATGATGAGAAACATCACTGATGCGCATGTTATATGTTGCTGTGGCGTCATGCTCTCCGTCATATGTTAAGATTATTAGCATCCTTTTCAGGTGTTTAAACCATTGGCATGGCACTTCATTTGACATTTTAAATATATTGTAGACTGCATTGACTGAGAAGCCAAAACCCAAAATAACCATGTTTTAACTACTGGTAGATGACATATTTTTGCAGATGGGTTGACGAAGTTATTCCTGGTGCACCTTGGGTGATCACACAAGAGTTCCTTGACAAACATAAGATAGACTATGTGGCCCATGACTCTCTTCCGTAAGGCTCTCCTGTCCAATGTAAACTTATTTTGAATTTCTTTTCCAAGACTAATTTGTTATGTATTGTAGATTTTATGGATGTGTTTTCATATTCAAAAAAAAATTCTAAACAAAGAAGGAAATGCATGCCCCAAAGGTGCATGTGTTGATGGTTAGGACTGCTTTGTCTGTTCTTTTATATTATTTTGATGCTTGCAAAGGTTTAGGATTTGTCTTTTTCTATTTTCAAGATTCATTATGAAAGGTTTTTTCTCTCCACTTTAGTTTTTGTGATGACCCGATCAGTTTTTGAGTTAAGATATTTTTTTTCAAAAAGACCTTCAATTTTCTTATGTACTTTGAGTGTTTGCATTATGTTTTTCTTGGATTTGCATTACTTAACACACATAGTTGAAATAAAATCCCAACACATATTTTATTTTGTTTTCTCATTTTTCTTCCTTCAGATTTTGTTTTCATTAAAGTTTCTATGTTCTTTAATATGTTAATCCTTAATTTTTTCTATGTTTTCGTAGTTATGCTGATGCAAGTGGGGCTGGAAAGGATGTCTATGAATTTGTAAGTTTAGCTATAGTTGTGGTTTGCTTTTCACAACCTTGGCTCATCTTGGCTATATGAAGTCTTCTCATACTTCTTGTGCATCTATTTGGTGAAAGAATGGATTTTTTCCAATAAGTGTTAATTGGAATAAGGCCATGTCCTTTCATTTTCCATTATGGCCATCTCTTACCCAGTCTAATTTTGTTCCTTAAAAATCAATTATTTGTAAGTTATCCTTCGAGATAGTTACCGCTGATCAATATCTATTTTCTTGTTGCCTTTTATATTGTCTTCAACTTTAAATTGCAACTTTTAGATTTACATGTTTTTGCTTTAAGTTTATGAGCAAACAATTTTGTCTGTATTTGTTCTATCATTGGCTTTTTTCACAGTTGCAACAACTTCTGACAGGCATTGGATTAATTTCTGAATGTTTCATCTTTATGATTAAATACAGATCTTCATTAGAATATTTTTCTCTTGCACAGGTGAAAGCTGCTGGAAAATTTAAGGAAACAAAGCGGACTGATGGTATCTCTACATCAGATGTCATAATGAGGATTGTTAAAGATTACAACGAATATGTGATGCGTAACTTAGCTCGTGGATATTCAAGAAAGGACCTTGGTGTCAGCTATGTAAAGGCACGCTCTAACTGCCTTTTTCCTTTCGCCAATTCTCTGATCATTCATCTCTGATCTCCTCTTTGCACAAAAAAAAAAAAGAACTGATCTCCTCCTTCACAATCACTTTCAACCAGGAAAAGCGCCTGAGAGTGAACATGGGACTCAAAAAGTTACGTGAGAAAGTGAAGCTGCAACAAGAGAAAGTTGAGGAAAAGGTATGGAATTTGCTTGAATTGTTAGGTTTCGTGTTCTGCATGTTAAAGCTGTCTCGTGGTTGTTTTGAGATTGAAATTTTTGCCTTGATATATATCTGTTGAGAGAGTTGTGAATGCAAAAACTCTCTTCTATTTTCTCCTACTGTTTTTTTATTGGAAGATGGGATTCTATCTAAATCATGGAATTGAAAAATAAGTAAAGAGAAGTATTGTTGTGCAGCAATTAGCAAAGCTTTTTGGAATCTTCCATCAACATTGTCCAAGCACAGTGATTTTAGATTTTGTAGCTTGATCAAAATTTGCATTTTCTGATTTCACAGAGTGGTTAACATCGTCAAATGTGCCTAAAACTGGTCTTCAATTCGATCTTTTAAAGAAAATAGTAATACTAGATAGGATTAACAATTTCCAGGTACAATTGTCTGCTTAGCAGTGGCTACATATAATTTTTTCACCTGATCTGCACTATCATGGCAGATACAAATAGTAGCAAAAACTGCACGTGTACATCGGAATGAGTGGGTTGAGAATGCTCATAGATTAGTGGCTGGGTTTCTTGAAATGTTTGAAGAACGTTGCCATAAAATGGTTGGTCTCTCTTTCAAAGGATCATATTTTGCCTTTTGAATTATGTGCAATATATTTCCATTTTCTTATGTTGATTAGTAAGTTTGGGGTTGAGTTGTCTTAGGGAACAGCCATCAGAGAGCGAATTCAAGAGCAGATAAAGAAGCAAATACTCGTAGGATTTATATGTGATAAAGATGATGACGATGATGATTACTACTACGACGATGGCAATGAAAGTGAAGAGGAATACAGTGATGCAGACAAATGATAAAGCTTGTAGGCTTAGTTTTCTCTTGTTAGCCATTAATATGGATACTGATGCTTAGTCCACTGTATTAATGTACAAGTGGGTGACGGAATAGCATTTGGAATGTATACAGGTCAAAGATAACAATTTGCGAAAACAGCAATTTTTGTAAAATAAATAAAATTCTTGTAAAATGATTCTGCTTGCGAATGTATGACAAGTTCTTAAGTTTGTGGCGCAGGGAAAATCAGAGGAAGTGATTTCCGCAATCGGAAACCCTCTCACCCTGTCCGCAACTTCAAATTTTTAATTTCAACCGAAATTAAATCAATTGGATCAAACAGAAGGTTCGTAATTCAGTTCAGTTTGGTTTAATTTCTATAAATTTGAGGTCCATTGGATTTTTAGATACTTTAATTCAATCGTTCGCAACCCTTAATCATATATTGGAGACTTACATGTACTAAATTCAGACTGTAAAACAAACGTGAGACATTAACATTCTATAGTGGAAAAAAAGCGGCTGGATGCTGATTGCAGGAGGTATCAGGAAATGTGGCCTCAAATATCGCATAAAATGTGTTTAATTCCACATAGGAAGTGGAATTGGATCCAACAGAGTTGGTGGTGGAGATGATGTTTCAACAACAAAAATATACTCAGTCTTGTCTTGTAGTTATTGCTTCCTGTTGCCCCATAGAGTCCTCGTCCGTGCAATCGCCCGTACTTCAGACATTGTGAAGGCCAACTATGATGGTTTCTTGCTACAAATTGTCTAACCTGGCCTTCTAACTTTCCAATGTCCTTAACACATCCTTTCATTCCTGACTTAACGGAGAAAAATAACGGTTCCTGAATTACTTGTGAACCGACAATTAGTTGAGTAACTTAAATCAAAATCGTTAATAGTTTGGAGATCATATGATGTGTGAAGTAATGAAAACAATGTCATAGTCCAACTTAGTGTGGGATAAATTGAGACTGTGATCCACATTGACCAATAAGCATGGGATTAGTTGGTGGTTTATAACTCATTAGATGCGTCTTCAGTTTTTAAGAGTGAATGTTACCTAATGGTTCCATAACAAGTAGTGTTAGAACTACCATCACGTGGATTGGCTCTGCATAATAAAGGGAGCAATCTAAGGAAGCCGGGACCTAGGAAAGGCCTAGAGTGGGTCGTCGAGTCCAATAGCGTGATGGTATGTTGTAGTCCAACTTAGTCGTGCATCGACTAAGTATGGAATCGGATGGTGGTTTATAACCTATTAAATGCCCACCCCTTCTAAGCTGTTCATCGGCTAAGAGTGAGTTTTACCAAGTGGATTCATAACAAGATAGTGGGTTCATAGCAAAATTATCATTCAATTCAAGTAACATAATAGATTTTGGCTTGACTTGGAGGTTGGCTCATTTCTTGATCTTCAAGGCTTAATAGAGCTCTCACATCAAGAAAAATGGAGGTACAAATGTGACAAGCCGCTCAACTGATTAAGAGGACAGATCATAACAGAAAATCTTCACCTTAGAATTGCTTCATGAGGTAGTAACAATTTGTTCCAGAGAGAACACACAATCAGGGGACTTGATTCTCTGCCTGCAGGTCGGACATGAAGAATGTGAAAGCAACCACGTATCAACACAACCAACATGGAATCTATGGTTGCATTTAGGCAACACCCTCAGTTTGTCACCTTCCAAGAAGTCTTGTAAGCAAATAGCACAACCTGAAGCCGACGACGAAGACCATGACGAACTTGAATTGTTATTAGCATAAGTTGAAGTAGGCAAAGCCACCATTTCTTTTCTCTTGAGACCAGAATTCTGCCTACGTGACACTATCCACTGGACTGGTTGTGTCAACGAACGTTGTGTGCATCGAAACACACATTGTGACATGGAGTTGAGGCCCAAAGCACAAACCAAGGCACATAACATGGCAGCAACAATGACCATTACATTAAAATCAATGCCTGATGATTCATGGTAAGGAGGTGTAGTGTGAAAGGCAGGACTGAGAGTTGGAGATGGTGGAATTTGGGACATATTGGAGAGGGAAAGATGCGAGGGCGAGGAGTGAAATATTATATGGAGATAAAGATTGTTGTGAGGAAAGCAACGGTAGCACCACCAATATACTTATAGTTTATTGGTAGTGAAGAGTTCGATTCTCCGTAAAAATAAATAAAATAAAATGACTTATAAATGACGGTACAAAACACACCGAGGGAACATAAGGCCAAGAACAATGAGACCTTAACATGACATATTGGTTTCAGGTTCAAGAAAATTTTGGTGCTACAACCTCACTAGCACTAAAATTTTGGCCAACTTTTTTAGAGAAAAAATGATAATAATGGATAATGGTGTGTTAATACTTGATTGGTGAAATGGTGGCAGAGGATATGCTTACTTGATAATCCACTGTCTTCAATTCCCTTTTGTTTATGCGCCTCTAAAGAAAAGGAGGAAACAAAAGAATCTTTCCTTTTGAAGATGTTTGTAGGCTTGTAGCCTTACTCCTATTTGCTATTCTTCATCAACTTGGAGAAAACAAGTTTTCAGCAACAACCACTTTCTTTAGACCAACTGAAATGAGGGATTTTATTTTGCAGCTATTATAAATCACTATATAAATCTTCATTTATTGAAATCTTTTTCTTTATCGAAGTGATTTGAGTGGAGGTTTAAGAAAAGCTCTTGCAATTATTAAGTGGACATCAATCATAAACCATAATTGTTTCCAAATTATCAGATCAACCAGGTTAGCAAGATAAGATAGTAATCAAGTTCCACCTTTATACGTGGACTATGACTAAATTATTATGAAGCCAATATAAGGCATTATAGGATTTTCTTTATTAATTAGAAGTGCCTCACTTTTTGAGTGATCTGCATTTATGTTTGTTTTAACAGTTTATTTTCCTTTCACCAATTCTTCTTGCTCGTTTTGAGAGACATTAGAGTTCACAAAAGTTATTTACTTCAAATCTAAAACCTATATTCTTTTGTGAATCTTTTAACTTTAGAAAGTATTTATTGCCATTTACACGTTATCTAAATATATGCATAATGCATGAAGAAAATTAAAGTAAACTATGTATGCATGAAGAAAATTAAAGCAAGCTATGTGAGTCTGTAAATATCTTTATCATGATCTGAGCACTTCATATTCTCATCAGTTGAGTAGGTAATTCATTAAAAGGCGACAAGAACAAAGTGACCAAAACAACCTCAACAATTTAATCATTATTTCTGGATAGAAGTAATAAATACTGAATTGAACCAAAATTGACTAGAAATTGGACTCATACATTCACAAATACCTCTCCAACCATATTGTATTGATCAACCATCACAGAAACCACTCCACTGACTACTGCATCACTTTCCACAACCACCAAATGGATCTGCTCCATAGCCTATTTGGTAGATCACTCTGCCATTCTAATATCCAAGCAACAAACCCATAAAATTATCCACCAAAATTGGCTAATAACAAATATTCAAACTTGTGAATCTGGAAAAAAAAAAACTGTGTAGAGGTCTGACCTTTTTGGTGTTTGGAGCCAGGGAACATGGCCAGGTTGCATTTGTAGGATTATATGATACAAATTGTTCCAACTTTGCTTGGAATTCTTCAAACCTCTGTTTTGAAATGGTACAAGTTGTGTCTCTCACCATAATTAATAAAATGAAGCACCAGACCATGAAAGGCTTCATTTTTCCTAATTATGATATTTGGATTGATGGCATGGACTTATCCGGTAATTGTAATCTTTTTATATTGACTGCCTACCCTGCAATCACAAAATCTTATGAAAGGAAGTACCAAACAATGGTTCAAGTGTCAAGTTTATGGACTTGATACAGTGATACAAGCAGTGGCGGAGCCAAGATTACGGCCGAGCAGGGGTTGGATCCTGGCTCCGCCACTATATATATAAAAAAAATTTGTTCATCAATATATATAACATCAAAATACATAAAATTTTTAGTTGTTTTCGTAGCACCGAATTACTAACTATGTCATCCAAATTAAACTCCGATTCACTATTTTTTCATTCTTCATTGTGCGTTCAAATTGACTAAAATCTAGATCAACAAATAAAATAATAACAAAATTAAGTCCATTTGAATCAATTCACCTAACAATTACAAACATATATAATTAAAACTTTAACAAAACACATATAATGCATTCCAATTTATACATCAATCAACCCACACTATGAATCAAACAATGCAACAATATTAAATCATTTTCTCTTCTAAATAATCAATCAACTAAATACACTTAAATTACAATTATACTTAAAAATAAATTGTGTGACAATTTATATTATAATATTGTTACTTTTAAGTATTCAATTACTTGTCTAATTTTCACAAATTCATAGTAAGCTCTTTATAAATAAATCCATAAAAGAATTAAAACGAACGTTAAAGGAGACTTAGAATTGGAAAATGAAAATGAGACGTAAGTGAGAATTTCAAAAAAAGTAAAATTAAGAGCTTAGTTAACAAAAAAAGTCAGGGACTTAAGTGCTACAATAATATAGTGCAGGGACCAATGGGGTGCTTGGGCACCCCCTGGTCCCCACGTGGCTCCGCCACTGGATACAAGATGATACATACACAGAAATTAAAACCTGTACATTTTAGAAGCTTTTAGGTTTTGCAATGAAAACTTGGCAAAATAGAGGCAATAATATCTTCATGTTCTTTCTTTTTGTTTCCAGAATTTAATGCCTATTCTAAAACCTATGAATGTGGAAAAATAACCGTTCATAATTATTGTGATTTACTGGTTTATGAAATGGCATTAATTGTTTTAGCAGAGATTGTTGCTAGACGTTACAAGTTCTTAGAATCATACATAATACATGCATGAACTTCTGATGTTCTCTCTAGACGATCTCTCGCTTACAACAGAGTCTCATCTCAAACAGAAGCAAAATGCCACCGAGGCAACGACAGAAACAAATTTCATAGACCAAAACTATTAGTACGAGGAAGAACAAGCAAAATCAGACAAAAGGAATTTATGTTTAAGATATTTACAGAAAAAATTTAATTAATGACATCCTATGCAAGAAAATTGGTTTCTCCATTCATGTTCTACTGATCAACATTCACAGACACAATCCCATCAACAGCTCTGTCACTTTCCACAACTACTACATTATTTGAAACATTGGTTACTCCATGCATTACTAGCCCAGAAGTCCCTTTAACATAAAATGAGTACTAAAAATGGCTAAGCTTGTCATGAAACACCAACATTGATGAAAAATCAGCCACCCATTTGGTTCCATTTCCACTCACTACCATTTTTCCAACTGTTGATTTCATGCTCATACCATTCACACTGTTCCTCTCAATCAACACCTGATCAATTGTACTGAATTCACCATCCAATTTCACTATGGGGTTCATCTTTTTTGGGTCACCACAGAACATATTGTCTACAACATTGGTCCCTGAAATTTGACCCTTATTGACTTAAACACCACGTTGGCTCCTCCAAAGAATAACCCATTTGTGACATGAACTTGGATTGGATCTTCCATGACTATACAAGTGTAGTCAAGGTAACAACTCTGTATCCTGGACAAGGATCCACCGGCTTTGACCAAAATTCCTACACCACCAAATGTTGTTGCCTTGTTATAACAATGGACTCCAGTGACCAAATTGGCCTGACCACTCAGTACAACTCCAATGGCTGCTGAGAAAACAACAGCATCAGTGATTGCATTGTCATTGCTTGCAAGTTCAATGCCAGTTCCTGAGAAGTACTTCTCATCTTTGTCACCACCAATGGTGGAATGTTGTCCTAAGAAGCAGCCTGAGATGAATGTCTCGTGTCCTCGTCTGACTAGGATTCCTTGAGTCGTGAAGTGGAGGAAGAAGCAGTTGTTTATGCTGATTCTTGCTGAGTTGACTATAAAGATTCCTCCGCCTCGGAATCTGGAATCAAAGAGAATGTCTCGAAATGTAATGTCTTCATAGAAAATTGGCATGTTGGTTAAATCATTTGATGATGATGTTTTCTTGGGTGAAGCAGAGTTTGGTGACCATAGTTCAATCAGATGCCTGTCTCCAGGGAATGCATCTGATGCTCTGAGTGTCCCTCCTCTTACCTGTTCAGACAAATTATGCCAATCGTGTTAGAGAAGGGAAAACATAATCGACGACAGGACACGACCTGTCACTCTTAGTGTAAGATGGATTTGTGACGCTAGACATGACCAAACCGAACCGAAACCGCGGAATAGTACATGTCAAAATCGAAACCCGCCCAAAACAGTGAATCGCACAGTAAAAACGGGCGGTTTACGGGCCGGTTTCTGTTCAAGATAGTGAAAACCGTTGAACTGGCTGTTTGAATAGTCGACTTAATCGGCGGTTCAACCCTTATAAACCAACGATTTTAACCAAAATTAGTGGTTTAACTTTTCAAAACCAATTGTTTTAACCAAACCCAGGGGTTCAACCTTCCAAAACTAGCGGCTAACTTTCTAAACCAGCAGATTTAACCCTTTTATATAATCATTTTTAATCAAAATCAGCGGTTCAACCTTGATAAACCAGTGATTTTAACATTATTTAAAAAAAAATCGTTTTGAGCCAGCCTGAACCAGAACAGCTGACCGAATCACCTAAATCACTGACCAAACCGCTACAAACCAAAATCGGACCAAAACTGGGCGTTTCGATTCCAATTCAGAGGGTTCTTGAACCTGAACGGCTAAAGCATGTTCATGTCCACGTGACGCCATGAATTTTTTTAGAAAATAAAAACAAAGTGCTAAATACCTATAATGCTAAATAGAATTCACCAAGTCATAGGGTTCAACTCACTCATAAGGCTGAATTCACGGTTACTTAAAATAATAGCATAAAAATTATGTGAAAAATATAAGTGACTAGTATTCAAGTATTAATACTGATCTTCAACCACAAGAATATTTGCGATTAGTATTTAGGTATTAATATTGGCCAAATATTGTTTTGGTCAGCCATTCTCAATAAAGCACTCTAATTACGAAGTGATGCATCAAATGAGACTAGAGAGTAGTGTAGAAAGAAAATAAAGAGATCGACGGTAAATACTGCATAATGAGTCCACTCAATAAATTGTAGTTTACAGTAGTGAATTCTAATAGTACTTAGACAATTGTATATTATTATAAATTGTTGAATTTCTCCACTTGTTAATTATTAATTTTGAAGCTCACTAATAGAATAGTGATTTTGATTAGCAACATATTTCCCACATGCAAGGCCAAATTTCAAACTCCTTGCCAAACAGTGGACGACAAATCACATGAAGAAGGCATAATAGAAGGAAGACGGCGTGCCGTCAAATTTTAGTCAACAAATCTATGCATACGTTTCAGTGCTGGACGACTGGTTGCTCTGCAGGCTGGCTGCAGCGGAGTTCAAGGGCAACTAATCCGTCAAAAAGCCCAACCGAGGATTTGACTACTATCTTTTGGTTAATCTCCTCTATATTCTATATTTAAGGGTAGAAATTAATTTTAATTCAATTTAACAGTAATAACAAATTAAAATGGCTCACCTTTTATGCATGTGCAGTAAAACAATATTAAACGTGTTGTCACTCTCTTGCCCGTTAAGTTAAATTATATCAAATTTTTATTCTTTAAAGAGATAAAAAAGATCATAACACTTATAAAACTGAAAATAAGAAAAAAAAATTAGACTACTATACCCTTATTTGTTTTTGATAATTACAAGTATTTTAAAATAATTTATAATTATTTCAACAAAAAAAATCTAAACTTATCAATTAATAGTCTAATTTGAAATAATACAACCAAATTATGCCATTCTTTATTATCTTTTCAAACAAATTGAAATTTAAAGAGCTTCTCTAATACAATCATTTATTTTATATTAAAAAAATAATTAAATTATAAATAAAAATGAGTTCAATAACGTGCAATGTGCGTATACAAAAGACATTAGAATATATGGAACCACGTAGGGACCTGGGTCCCTGAGTATTCCTGGTTGACTCCACTCCTACACAAATGGAGATTTCCTGTTATTAATCAAGTAGAACCAGGGTTTCCCCTGCAATGTTCATTTGCTTCACACCCTCTCTGCCACGGGTTGCCGGAAGAAGCTGGTTTGCAATATTCGGGATGTAAACGGCATTTAGCAACATCACCTTCCATGGCTCCTTTCCCAATTTCCGTGGCATTAACATTTTCTAAAATTGAGCTCACCATAACCATGAAAATGCAAAAAACCACCAACTTCTTTGAAGCACCAGCCATTCTCAATGACTTTTCTTAAAAAAAAAAATCGGTTGATGGATAACCAGTGTTTTTAAAAATTAGAGCACTAACGATTCTTTCCTTTCAAATATACGTTCTTTGACATCCATGGTGCTATTTATAATACGCATACATATAAATATGTATTGTCTATAATAAGCATTTAGGTAAATATAGCATTTTTGTAACTGTAATTACATTCCCTTGCACTAACATTGTTTAGAGACGCCCCCTCTAATTTGTGGCCAAGAACTAGAAAATGTTGCGGGATTTTGTTGTTACATACTTTTTAATAGTTAATAAGCTATTTGTATTTTTTTTGTGGCCAACAACAAAAAAATGTTGTTGGCTTCATATATGTATGTATCAAAAAATATAAATATAGTTAATAAGCTATCTGTTTTTGCCTAAATAAATTAGTTAATTAGTTCTATCAGCATGCCCACCAATACCTTTTTTTTTTCTTTTGATATACAGAATGGCATTCAAATCCCTTCAAAATTTAATGCATCATTGATATATATTGTCATCCTTAGAATGACAAGCCATAATTGAACTCTTTAATTTGTTGGAAGATCAAATTTAATTATAATATTGTACCATATCTTTTTGATAAATAATATTATAGCATAATTTAATGAAAAGAATATTGAACAATTTTTCGATTTAAATAAATATGAAATTATTGGATTTAAGGAGTCTTGAGGAGATCACCTTGTGCATGGGCCTAGTTAGTCTAAAAGTACAATAGTTCATTCCCAATTAAATCAAATTTTCATCCTTAAAAAGAGATAAACAATATTAGTCTAAAATACAATAGTTCATCCCCAATTAAATTCATGTTTGTCGGTAGTTGCACATAGCTACTTCTAAAATATTATTAAGTAAGAATCGTACTAGATATCTCAATGTTTGTCTATTAATTTTGTATGGTTTTATATATTGTTCATAGGTACTTATAAAAATATATTTACTGAAAAGTCTTATTTTCTCAATCAAACTCTAAAGTAAAAACGGTTGGATGGAAGTCTAAAAATTTTTCATTTGTAAAGAATATTCAACGAAAACAAAATATTAGGCGACCTCCAACGCAAGCCAAATGGAATCCAAAAATTAGCGTGCATTGGTGAAATTGCCGTAACAAATGGAGTCCAACTACGGCAATTCCATTTCCTACAGTTACGGCATTTTTTTTTGTTTTCATCTCTTTTTAATTTTCATTTCACTTGTTTTTTAGTTTTAATTTATGGTATATTTATGTATTTAATCAATCAATATAATTACTAAATTAAAATTAAATTTAATTAATTAATTTAATTTGTTTAAAAATTATAATTAAAATATGAGTAAATATAAAAAAAATTCAAAAAATTGTACAAAACTCATGCTCTGTAAACTTAAACTATAAACACATTCATAACAAAGTAATTTAACATCAATGAAAAAATTCTACTATAATAAAATTAAACTTGTAATCAAAATATTTATGTTCCATATTTATATGTTAAATAATGAGATTCATATATTTTTATCTAGATTTATTTTAAATTGATTATTATAATTTTTAATATGTAGTTAAAATTTTTAATGTGTGTATGAAGTTATAAATTTTAATAAACAGAAAATATATTTTTACCTGAATTTTTTATTTTAATTATTATATTTTAAAAATATTTATATTTAATATTTATATGTTATTAAAATATTAAAATATATTTTTAGTTAAAATAATAAGTAGAATAATTAAAATAAATATAAATTATTAAATAATAATAAAAAAGACGTAGAAAGAATATATTTAAAATATTTAATTTAATATTAAAAATAAATAAAATTATTAAAGTAATTTTTACTGTAATTATTATTAGTGTAAATTTATTTTACTTCGGTCTTTGTGGTTGGAAATTGTCTTAAGAACCCAACAGTAGTGTTAGTATTTATTGGATGAAACGCTGCACTTTTGTTGGAAGCAACAGCTACATAGGCATGTGAACAACGTAATGACAATTGAATTGACACAGAAACATGTCAACGTGGCGGAAGCAGCACATCTCAAGCATAAAAGAAGGTACAAACACCTTCAAAACTCCAAATTCCTTTTCAGAATGCACCCACCGCAAATAAATAATTTCATACGCTCTTCTAACTCTCTTTATAAGACCACAACTGTGACTTATTTATGTAATTAAGTAATTTTAATGATTTTCAGGTGAAATAAGAAAGAGAGAGGTAAGCTAACCAGGACATTGCCGCCACCGGAAGCAGGGAACCGGATGGGTTTGTTGATCATGAAATTGCCACCTTGAAAATCAATGACGACACCCCCCAAGTCATTCACACCTGGTAGCAACTCACTTCCGTTCTGCACTTTGAAGGCATCACTCACTGCATTCAGTATCGCATCACTGCTATCCTCTGTTCCGGTTGGGTCTGCCCCGTACCCAATTGGGTATATCACTCTCCCATTCTTCACAACACCAAAAACAACAAGGATAATTCTTTAGTACTAGACATAACGCCAGCGCTAAAATGTTGTGGGTTCGATTTCTCATAATTTGAGTGTTTAACATTCATGACATAAAGGAGCTCACCTGTTTAGGGGCTGTAGCTAAAGGGGTGTACGAGGTAAAATGTTGAAGCTTTGCTTTAAGTTGATTTAGCTTCTGTTGTCTATAGATGGAGGAACTAGTTGCGGCTTCCGACAATAATAACAGTGGAAAGAAGCACAAGACTATTGAGGAAGTTAGCATTGTGTGACTGTGTTGCCAGAGCAAGAGAAATCAAGATTTTTAAGAGGAAGTGAGGGAAGGAAGCATTTGATAAACACAGTAAATGCTGGAAAGAAATTTATGTTGGTAAAATACTATGTTGCTAAAAGACCTCATGCCCTTAAATGAGGACAAATATGAGATCAAATTAAAGTTCATGTGCATTACGAAACAACACACAATTCAACTTTTTTTTTAAGCCAATAGCAGTAGTGTATCAAGCCAAACGAAAACGGAACTCCCATACGACTACATTAGTCTATAAATCTGTTGAGTAATTGATTTGGATCGTATTAATATTGGAAATATGATTGTTATTAGGTCGCTAAGTCATTCCATCAAGCCATCAATCGCGGTGTAGCTTTGATTCAAATTAGTTGAAGAGTTTATTATTATCATTATGATTATTATTTTGACTTATTATATTCAAGCCCTTGCAATATTTTTCTGTCATCAACCCATTGAATTATCTAATGTGCATTAATAACCCAAAT
Organism: Flueggea neowawraea; assembly: GCA_948243855.1. Taxonomy (NCBI): domain Eukaryota; kingdom Viridiplantae; phylum Streptophyta; class Magnoliopsida; order Malpighiales; family Phyllanthaceae; genus Flueggea; species Flueggea neowawraea. The sequence continues at coordinate 1,811 of CAODLS011663076.1, read as the reverse complement.
TAAATTAACATATAAATAGTTTAGATGATTATAAAACATAAAATAAATTATTTACGGGGTTATGGAACACAAAATAAATAATTTAGGGGCCAATGATACACACTTGGTGGTTCACAAGGTTAATGCTACATTACCAATTTTTTTAAATTGATATTTAGTAATTTTATTTTTTTTAAATTCTTATATTTATTTATTATTGGTCTCATATCAATCCCCATTATAATCATGGAAAATTTGAAATATTATTGAGATTTAAATCCAAAATCTCTTAATCTTAGATATAAATACTTACCAACTAAACTATCAAACCTCGATATATTTAGTAATTTCATTGATATGTAATAGGAGTATCTTTAGTCAATACAAAAAACAATGAAAATTGGAAAGACAAGTCCCACTAAGTTGGACTAGAAAGAGAATCGAATGCCCTAACAAAACAATGGTTAACACGATTAACTGATCGCATAAATTTTTTACAACTAATTGATATTTAAAATAAATCTCAAAAATAGAAATCAGTAAGTGAACAAAGAAAAAAAAAGAGCATCGTAATAAATTTGGTTTCTTTGAGGAGCTTCCAAGCATCGTAATCGTTGAGTTTTTATAGATGATCATATTCTTTTTCTTTCTTTGAAGTGATTTAGGTCCCCAAGTTTTCAACAATTCCTGCAAATCAAATATTAAAACAGTTGAAAAGTAGTTAATTTATAATAGACGGCTTCCATAAAGAATTTGACCAAACTACAGAAAAGATAAAGAATCAATTAATTCATCAACCGACACTTAATCTTTACAATACATTACTCTCCCCAGGCATACTATTCTGATCAACAATTACAGAAACCACACCACTGACCATTTTGTCACTTTCCACAACCACCACATTATTTGACACATTTGTTACACCATGACTACTTGGTAACCCTGTAATTCCCTCTTTCACATAAAATGAGTACCCAAAATGAGTAATCCGATTAGGAAACAACAGCAGCGGCGAAAAATCGGCAACCCATTTCGTGCCATTTCCGGCCACTGTTAATTTCCCCGTCGTTGATTTCAAGCCCATACCATTCGCATTATTCTGATCAATCACTACTTGATCAATGCTACTAAATGCCCCATCTAATGCCACTATAGGGACCATTTTGGGGGGGCTACCATTAAACATATTGTTCAAAATGTTGACCCCAGAAATTTTCCCATTTATTGGTCTCAAAACTATATTGCCGTCTCCCAAGAACAATCCATTAGTAACATGGACTTGAACAGGATCTTCCATGACTATAGCATTGTAATCCAGATAGCAATTATCAATCCTAGTTAGTGAGGCGTATAATTTGACTAAAATTCCTATACCACCCAAATACGTAGCCTTATTGTAGCAATGTACCCCGGTGACAATGTTGGCCTGACCCCGTAGCGAAACACCAATTGCTGCTGAAAAGATTGTGACATCGGTGATTGCATTGTCGTTGCTGGCAAGATCAATAGCGGTGCCGGAAAATTGTTTCTCGCCTGGATCACCTCCAACAGTGGAATGCTGTCCCAGGAAGCAGCTTGAAATGAATGTCTCGTGGCCTTTTTCAACTAGGATTCCCTGCGTTGTGAAGTGTAGGAAGAAGCAGTCGAAAATGCGAATTCTGGCGGAGTCGATGACGAAAATTCCTCCGCCCCTGTAGCTTGAATCGAATAGGATGTCCTGGAATGTTATGTCTTCGTAGTAGATGCCACTTGTGCCGGATTTTTCATCACTGAAGGAAGATTGTTTTTGAAGAGAGTGATGATCAAGTTTGTTGATGGCGTGAGAATTT
>CAODLS011663051.1:0-24897 GCA_948243855.1 Flueggea neowawraea | reverse complement strand
ACTAGGTTATAATTTTAAGAAATTTTCGTGCATGTTTCCACTTCCCAGGAAACTGCTCGGCCGGCTGGCTAAATAATTTAAAATAGAATGGAACTTGAGACGATTTTCTTGTTGCTTTTCATGGTGTATACGTGGTGTTGCTTAATTCTCAGGATGGCAACAACTTTATAAACAAAGCAGAGTCAATCCACATTCTCCTAGTCAACTAAACATAAACAGTGATTATGACTTTCTAGTAATCAAGTGCAATGAATTAGTCAGAATTTCGTCTTCGATCAAATGGTTGAAGGCATTGGAGTAATCATCAATTAGTGCCCTCAACGCAGTCGTCATTAACAAAACTAATTTTATCTTGGTCTAACTAATTTTGCCCCTTAGCTTAAGCAAGATGAGAGGTAGATGATTAATTATTGTTGTTAAGCAGACAAGATACACTTGAGACATGAGTTTGAAGCACACTAAATTAATCTGTCACCCTCTCCGTTTTGAGGTCTAACCAATTCTTTTTGTTTACAGGCCATTCTTAACAATTAAATTATTCTGATCTCTTAAACAATAATAACTTATCTTTATTTGTAATATATAAAAATATTTAAGGATGCAAATCTCAATAAAATAAAGAAAACGCGTTCAAGTATAGTGCAGTCAGTGCATACGGTTTACTTTTCCTACTCCGAATTCTTATAAATGGCGGAGAAGAGACGTGAAAAAAATGTTACGGAGAAGAGAATATAAAAGAGAAGAAAGAAGTGGAGAGTGAAGAAATGGAGGGAAAACAAAAGGAAATGAGTGGGAGGGGAGTTGCAGAGCCATATTGCTTCAAGCCCAAGAAAGGAAGTGTGTTTCCCAAGAAGAGGAAACTCGTCAAGTCCCTCATTTTTCATTCTATTATTTCCTGTATTTTCGGCTCTGCTTCTTTTTCGTCTTCCTTCTCTGATCATCATCAGTAATCCAGCAATGACATTTGTGCTTCCCAAAACAAGGTTGCTGTCACTTACATACCCAAAACAAAATTCAAGCAGGATTCAACGACGAATAAAGTGGTATTTTGAGACTATTGTAATATATAATATATCAATTTTTTATATAATACTGTAAATCCATATAGTATACCATAAATAAATCATAAACAAACCATAAATAAACCATAGATAAATTATAAATAAATTGTATATATATATTATATTTTAAGAGACTACGAAATCGAGAGGGATCGTGGGAACATGCCTGACCCCCTAAATCCTCCCCTGTTGCTGTGTAACTTAGATTTATGAGTCGACGCTAAATCTCAACCTCCTTGCTTATTTCATGAATCCTTTCTTTTATATCCTTTGTCTTTCTAGTTGTTTTTTATTGTTCGTGTTTTTTTTAATATTGTTGTTGTTTCTACTTTACGTGTTAATAGACTTAGATGATTCACTGCATATCTTTGCTAGTATACATGCATTTTTTAATGCACCGGAGTTTATAGTGGAGCAGTCTATACTACTCCAACTCCCGCCTCCACTCCAAATCCCATGAGTTCGACCACGAGACGCAAGTTCCATAAGGTTCCTGCCTACGTACTGTGAAGATAAGACCATGATTCACTAGTTTATGTCCAATTAGTTCAATGGTCTGTACTCTGTAATTAAGTCAACATTATTTTTTTCATAAGTAGTTAATTTAGCATTTTATATATGTAAGTTTACTTGTCATATGAAACTTTAATTATATTTAGTGTTATTATGTTGGTTTTAAATGTTGTTTTTTAAAAAAATTAAAAATTAAAAAACATTTAAAAATTTATTAAAAAATTGTGTAAATTAAATAGGTCATACCAACTTATAAAAAGGGTCATACCAAACATGACGGTCATCATAAAACTGGAAATTCCAGACAATAACATAAGAAAACAAGACGGATAATGAATTAACGAAGTCAAAATTTCATACCTCGTATGGCAATTGACAATGAGCAAATTGAGCTCAGGTTCACATCCATCAACACCTCACCCACGTCATAGGCTTCGCTAATCAATTCAATTGGGATCCTTTCGGACCTTTCTCCTTCATGTTCTGACCTAAGTATTTAAAATACTAATTGACATTAAAAAAATTTATCATATCAATGGGTTTGTAGTTCATTGATATTAGAGTCAATTCCAGCATCAAAAGATCATGAGTTCGATTCCTAATAGAAGCAAATAAAATGACTTATGAGAAAAAAAAATCATTGCCCAAGAGATTTCAGTATCTAGAAGCTTGGATATGACGCAAGTATATATTTTGTTGATGAATACGACACAAGTATATATGAAATTCTCAAATTTCTATATTATATTTGTTCAATTAGGTGTTGTTCTAGATTGTCAAATGTGAATATTTTGGGAGCATTTTCGATTAAAAATTTCGTAATGCTTAGTGATTTGAATAGGTCAATTTCTTCTTTTGTTTGTATAAAAAATAAATTATTAAGTTAAATCTATTTTGATATATTTTAAAAATATTTTAGTAATCTAATTAGGACAATTTAATTAATTTTATTGATTCTATTTAATGTATTTGATTCTTTTTGGAAATACTTATATTAAAATTTCGAACCAAACCGAAATGAAGAGTATGCATATTTAATATTGGTCATATATAAGAAATAATATTAAGTTCATTAGTTGCAAGAGAATAAGTCAGAGAATATAAAATGTGAAAGCCATGTCAATTCATAATTACTCCAGGCGGTACAAATTGAATGCTGTTCTGGTCAGGTCCACAATGTACGGTACTATTGCACGGTGGGAAAAACCATGGCTTCTATAATGATCACTCGTAAAGCTAGATACGATTTAAAACATTAAACGTATTTATGCTAAGATACAAATATATCTAACTTTTGTTTAAAAAAATCCAGATTAATATGGTGTTTCATGAAATGTTCTTTAGAGTGTAATTGGTCTGATTGTACTGGGTTTAATTGAAAAAAATAAGTAGTATCTAAGTTGTTTGAGTAAAGATTTAGACGACAGTAGTGAACTTGCACTCATTATCATTGTAACTCATCATTTTCACAGTAAATGAGAGTTTTATGAGGAGAGAAATCCTTATGTCCCGACACTTATCAACTACTCTTGTGTGGTTTGTTTGCATTTGTTGTTAATTTTAGTTGGCAATTTAGTTATCCAAGTTTTAAATTTAGAATAGACGGATGGCATGACAAAAAAGGGATTAAGACAAAAGAGAAGAAGCGGCGTCCTAGCAGTAACTGTTGGAGATGAAAGAAAATGAACGAAAGTTAGGGTTCGATGAGTGGATTTAAGATAAATCTGCTTTTAAAGGTTTGGATGAATGGTTAAGGGTTGATTAGGTTTAATAGTATTCAAACCTCTTATATATTTCATAAGGGTTTTCGACAGTGACGAAACGATAAAAGTACAATATCGACAGTTAATCTCTTCAAATCTTACATCAAACTTAATCTGTCAGTTCTCTTTCCAACCAAATCGATTCAATTCGAGCGGTTTATACGGTCGGTTGGGATGAGGCGGGGCCTTTTGATCTCACATACTTTCTACTCAAGAGGTATAGTAATGGAGGAGTCAAGAAAATGGCAGCCCAATGACTAAAGACATGTCTCAATCGGGCAAGTTGCTACTACAAAAGACTAGGAAACGAAATTTAGGGTGTGATCGAATTGAAGTCAACTGGAATTATAATCCTGCCACGTGTCTGTGTAACTCAAATTTGAGACTTTTTTCTTTTTTACCAGTAAGTTAAATTATTAAGGATTTGTTTGTTTAGTGTGTGAAGTAGTAAATCTTATGATCCCTCTATACACTCATAAAGTGAACTAGCAGTGTATAATGCCTCTCATACGCATTTCAGCCTATCTGATCCTATTTATAAGAGAGTTTGGTGCTTTTTTCCAAAATAAATAGTAAATTTTACATCTTGTATGCTTTTGTAAGAAATGTGTTATTTTTTAAAAATTTTTATTATTTAATCTTCTGTATCTTGCGAACTACTTTAAAAAATATCTTTTAATAAATTCATAAATGTTTGTGTGTAATGATACTTTTAGAGTTTCTTCAATTTTTTGATGAAAAATTTATTAGTTGACTTAAGTAAAATTTAGAAAGAAACGCGTTTTATATTTCCTTTAAGTAGCAGAGAAGAGAGGAAGAGAGAGCGAGAGGTGTGGCCAAGAAGTAACAGAGACTAGAGGAAAAAAAGTGGAGGAATGGAGGGAAAACAGAAGCAAACCAGTGGGAGGGGAGTTACAGAGCCATACTTCAAGCCCAAGACAGGAAGTGTATTTCCCAAGAAGAGGAAACTCGTCAAGACCATGATCTTTCATTCGATTATTTCCTCTGTTTTCGGCTCTTCTTCTTCTTCTTCCTCCGGTCATCATCACCAACAACGAAGCCACACCAGTTCTGCTTCCCAAAACAAGGTTCATCCTAGTAGCAACTGAGATTTACAACTTGACGGTTACTGTACACTACCTGGAAGATTTCAAGAATCTGCTTTTATTTTGTATGTCCTCTTTCTGTATATTTATGTTTTCTTCTTGATGTGGGATATTAATATGAACCTTCCTGATTTCAAGAATCCACTATTTCTTGTTGATGTCTTTTTTTTCCCAATAATTTAAGAATCGAACTCGTTATTTTTAGCTCTTTTTTTTTGCCGAAATTATTTTTAGCATTTAACATTGAGGACGACCACCAATGAGCTATAAGCCAATTGATTATTCATGTTGTTTTTTCTACCATACATCTTAATGGAAATTTGAATTCCAAAACTGTGCAACAAGTTTGTTGAAAGCAAGTTCATATTTTAGCTTAGAAAGCTTAATTACTGGCCTAAATGAAATGAGAGGTTCTAGACTTTGCGGTCATCAAATAACTCGAATTCCACCAATAAAAAACAGGATGGACAATGATGTACAACAACTTCCATCAAATGTTATCAACATACACGTTTTAAATACAACATTAAAAGTTGAGCATTATCCAAGGGACTCAAAAATCTACAAGTACAGATTAAAAAAAAGATTATGAAGCACAAGTAATTAATCCATCAAGCTCCCAGGTTTCAGTGGCCTGAAGTGTGAATATCAGAATATGTTTTTAGAAGCACTTTCTTCTCATTTAATTATAGATCAAATATTTTCCACTGAATTAAATTTCCGGCTTCAATTTTTTTACAAATATTATAATGTTAGAATTTAGAATATAAAAATTAGGTTTTTAATTTGGTTAAGATGAAAATGAGAAATACTATTTACTTTTATAAAGTAGGTCCAAGAATCTTATTGTTGGAAAGTACTTGGCATGTACTAATGACAATAATACCAATAAATGCAATAATATGCCTTTGATAATTATTGATATCCATCAGATTATCTAGAATGGCTAATTAAGTGTGGTCCTAAATATACTTGTGGATATGATCAATCTAAGTGTTAGATAGCAAAATTAAATTTATAACTAAAGTGGTCCCTAATTTATATATTGTTCATCTAAGAATATTTCTACAAAATTTTCAATTTAGTGTATTTTAGTCGGTTTAATTATTAGATAACAAAAAAAAAATAGATAAAACAAGCAAAGATATTAAGAAAATTTATAAAATAAAATGTAAGGATAAGAAACTATGATAGGCAGAGATTTAGATTACAATTCATGAAAACGGTGAGATATTCAACAAAAAAACATAATCAAATAAAAGTCTGCGTTGATTTCAATTAAGTTTTCCCTATTGTACTTGAGAAGATTGTTTTTGGAATTTAGTCCTCTTAGTAGTTTAGTTCTCTGTCACTTATTTGTTCAGTCAGTCTAATTGGAGTAGCAATATTATATTGCCAATTCTATATTAAGTTAGTTTAACTGAGTTATAATATAGGTAGTTGTTCCTTTGGAAAAAAATAATTATAATTATTTATATTTAACTACATAAATATAAGGAAAGAGTTAAAATATAAACAAAAATACCATCTAACAGTACTCTTTTAATTAACTAATAATCACTACAAAAACACTGAATAATTAGCACATAAACTCCATTACAATTATATATAACCACCCTTTTAAGGATATCGATTGCCGATGCTCAAAAACAACAGAGATAATCGACGCACTAATCATAAATCATATTCACTAATCGTAATCAATGACGTCAACGAGAAGGTGCAAATTAGAAGGTTTGTGTTTTCCATACATTTAGAAAATTAATTCAAAAAGGAAAAATGATTTCACATGTATATAAACACATCATGACTTTCCATCTGTGGCATTATCATTTTTCATGAAGCACAATAAGTCAATATTTTGTCACGATCCAATTAATAAGTAGCAAGGGTTGTTGCTTAGGTATAAGAGATTTGAACTCCAACCATTTTTTTTTACAGTGAAAGCAATATTACTGTGTATAACAGAATTATTATATCGTCACCTGTGATTCATTTGACTAATAGTGACCAAATTCTTGGCCGACAAATAAATTAGAGCACCCACATTGGATTTTCCTTTTTAATGATTTGACAGTGATTTTGATGCAAAGGAGGAGAGTTCACATTGTAATTAAGGGTGATCTATCAACCCTGCATTGAGTTACCAATCGATTGCTTATATTGGACATCAAATTAAAGGGTTGATTTGTTTGAGAATCGTAGTAGGTTGAGAAGAGTAGAATTTTAGTTAATAATTGATAGCGTATAGAAGATAATAAAAAGTACATTGTTTCTTCCAACCTTTTGACTCCTGGCTCCACAATTACACCAATTTTCGCTGCTCTCAATTTGTCAATCCTTCAAGATTTATTCAGTGCTTTTAGGGAAAATGTCGTTAATATAAGGTCATTGTCATTGTATTGATGTCTAAGAAAACTTTCCTACACGCTCTATAATCTGATAGCAAAATTCACAATGAGAAGTGATGGAAGCCTGATTGAACCCTTTTTTATGAAAAAACCAAATTGAACTAGCAAAGTGCAAAATATTATGACTGGAAAATTGAATACCATTCAAAATACAAATTTCATAACAAATATATATACTAAATCCCACCAGTAATAAATTGGATACTATTCCGAATATCAATCTCCGAAAGACGAAATATCTAAGCACGAAAATGTTCATCTAATCTCTAAGTTAAACACAAGAAGTTAAACAAAAATTGATAATTAACAATTGGTAACATTAGTTCAGGGACTAAATGTCAATTTCCTTAATAAATCAATTGGACACTGGTTAATTTTCATGTTTATTTTTTTAACATTTTAGAAAGTAAATGTGAGAACAATATATAAAAAGAGCAGCCCGATGAAAGATAAGGGAAAGTTCGATACAATACCAACAAAAAGTTCTTCTGTCAGGTTCCAATGTTTAGAATGATCATTATCGTTTTCCGGCATTAACAACAAAAATTGAGGCACAAAGAGATAAAAAGCTTGAATAAACCATTAGCAAAAAGTTGAATTGCAAATTTACAATGTTGGCTTTGTTCGATAAAGCTCGAAGTGCATTGTTTTATTCGCCAGATTTATCCCACTTCATCTTCTAAATTTTTAAAGAGATAATGAGTTAACGTGTGCCTTCAACAAGAAGTCTCAGTTCATACAAATTTCATTGGCTAATTGTATGGTAAGATAATAATATTAATTGTAAAATTATCTCTAATAGAATTGGATCCTCGTCAAGTACTCGGACTATTCATAGAAAAAAAATAAAGCAACACATTTTAGTATCGAGGTTTACAAGATTGGAGACAACATTGAGGGTCAAAGAAATGCATAAAAGAGGCAGAGATCTGTTAATTTGATGAATAGAATTCACAAGCTTGAAATGGGGTGTGAGCAAGTAGAGGAAAATTTTTGGTTTGTGAAGACTTAAAAGGGAAACGTTTTTCCAAAAAAGGAGGAGGTTAGTGAAGACATTAATGTTTAATTAATTGGTTCAATCTTTTACTTCTTGTTTGCCTTTTTCTTCAATGACTTCAAACAGGTCAAGCAAAGTCTTAAGCAGCAGTTCTAGATTGTTAAGTTGAAAGAAGAAGATTATGGCCACAAATCTTTACCCAGAAAGCAAGTAGTCTTGGACTGTTTAATTGCACTGCAGGCTCCGTTTACAATATTGTAAGTTTTTTAACTTATACTTAATTTTCATCATATTCAAATGGTGTGCATTAGGTATAACTTATAATTTTAATTAGATGAATACTTGATCGAGGTAAAAGTCTATTTTTCTAGGAAAGAAAAAGTATCTATAGATGAATGATCCGTGACAATTGAATTGGCAAAAGTGGATCTTTTATTTTTTTTTCTCTCCTTTGGTCTATCATCACCCACTTCTCATGTCCCTCCACCGTCCATTCTCTCACTAGTATAGACTAAGCAAGCAATAAGGATCAAAAAGGTGGGGAAAAGGTGTCAAGGATGATACTGTATAGTTTCTTATTTTTATTTAAAAACAACTATATACCTGTAATTGAGCTATCCATTTAACGCTCGTTATTATAACAAAATGCTAAACCTCTACATATTGATGTAGTTAAGTACCTAATTACTCATCGCCAAATTATAAATTTGATGTATTGGTTCAGTGATTAATATATAAACTTTGAATAGATTTATCTGTTAAAGTGTAAGAATTTAATTTTAAAAAAAAAAAGATATTGGTGGTGTTTGTTTAATGAATATGCTTATAGCATATTTAGTATTCATGCATATTCAGCTAGTAAAAAGTCGTATCAATCTCTCTATTTTTTTATTATACAATTTGCTTATGCAATCTATTTTCGCATTCTGCTAAAAAATGAACATCACATTCATCAAGCTGAAATATGGTGTCTGCTCTTAAAAAAATCACAAATTTACTCAATAACTTGTTTATTATTTTTATTTTTAAGACAATTTCAGTGATATATAAATTTGATTTCTAGATGAATCATTTTATTTGTTCTCCACCAAAAATTGAACTCTTAACCTTTAATTTAGTGCCAGATATTACATAATACTAATGACTACAAGCTCATTAGTGAGCTCATTAGTGATAAATGAATTTTACTGGTGGCTATATAAATTTTATTAGTGGCTATATTTGGAACATGGCAGAATTTGTTGGCTACCTCTACTGCTCTACTTTTATATAGAATCATATCTTGGTGCAAAAAACGAAAGATCAAGGATCAATTATCTCAGCATCCATTAACAACAACCAAACTACATATGTCCTAAAAGAAGAATAAGATTGTACAAGGAAATCCAAGAAGTCAACATAATAAGACTTTTTTTTTTTTTTTTATCAATAACATAATATGATTGTTCGTATGGATTTAATGCAAGTTCCCAAATTGGGCAGGCAAGAGGGGTCACCATGCCAACCAAATAGCGAACATAATCATCATATATTTTAAAGAATTCTTTTCAACACATTCTTGGTTTCCATATTTTATCATATGACATTTAATATAATCTGGGAATTTTTTAATATAGTCCCGGCAAGTGAATGATTGAAGCACACTACTTAATTTGAGTATATAAACTTGAGTGGATATTGAATACTTTAAATTAAACCAAATACAAACTCAGTTAATTAATGCAGAACACGTCGCAGGCAATAAGTGAATGTTTAAGAGAAAAATAGAAAAGGGTCTCTTTATTTTACTTTTAATCCAATGCGCATCAATAGCATTGTTCTTCTTAAATTATTACAATTATTTATATCTGAACATCAATAAATAATTACAACACAAAGGTTGTTTCTCTCCACTTGTGTGTACTGTAGGTATGATTCGGCAAAAATCTTTGTCTAATTGGAAGGTTCCTAGTCACCACAAATAAGGCCTATTTTAATCTCTCATGTTGGATTTGAACAACACAATTTTGAATCAAATCTCATGTGCTTGTAAGCTCGTGATCACTAAGAACCTGACATTAACTAAATCTACATCACGTAACTACTGTTCTCAGATGAGGAATATTTAGTGGTTTTGTCCAAGACATTTTAATGCGCATGAAATTACGAAATTATCTTCATTTGAATACATTTTCTTAGAGATAATATGGTAAATCAGCAAAGGCAGTTTAATAAATTGATTTAAATTAAAATAAAAAAAATTATTTCAACTCAAGGCACTGGTATTTTACTTTATTAGATTGTTGAAACAGACGTGGTAGTGTCACGCCAATGAACTAACTGCCTTAGACATTATTATTTTATGTGAGGAAGCTATACAAGGAAAGTGATGCACTTTCAAAGTTGATTCGTAGTTGAAAAACAAGAGTATGATATGGTATACCTCGGACCGTATGTGTGTCCAGCCACGATGGCAACTCGTGACGGTATCCGCCCGCAACTTGCTCATGTGATTTTCATGCGCCTAATTGGCATTTTTTAGGAAAATTTTGAAATTCTTTAGCAAGTATTAATTAATAATACAAGTAGGAAAATGAAATCATAGTTATTTTTTATAAATTATGTTTCATAAATGATTTCGTCCTCCTAAAATAAAATATTCTCCAAAAATTAGAAATTGTGATCTGCCACTGATGATAATTTATAATTTTTAGAGAACATAAACCATAATAAGAACTATATATATATATATATATATATAATAACTAAGAAATTTTTTTAAATTTGTGATAAGTGTCTTCTTAATTGTTTGATAAGTAACATTAGTTGTTCCAATTGAACCAGCCACTCCCTCTCACATTAGAAAAACTCATTTTATTTTCTCCGCCGCTTTGTTGCACGCCGCCGCCATCTCACATAGCCCTCGCTTTCCTTGTTTGCTTCCAATGTATACCACACGGCGAAACCAATCAATTGGGCTTGGGCTTCTTTCTTTCTTTTTTATTTATTATTTTTGACTTAAATTAGTATGGTCCAGCCACTTGCCACGTGGACAGGACCACCCACCAACAACATGTCAATTTATGCCTATAAAAACGAACTCAACTTTCTTCTTTATTCTTGCACAGAAAGAAGGGGGAGAATCTATTGGTAGGGATATATTTATTACTCGTATTAGAAAAATAAGTAATAACATAAAAATGTCAATTCATGCCTATAAATGCGAACTCAACTTTCTTCTTCTTTCTTGGAAACAGGAAGAGCAGATTAGTGATGAGCAGAAACAGGAAGCTCGAAAACAAAGGAGAGGATGTAGTAGTGATGAGAGGCAAGGAAGAGCCGGTTAGTTTGTTGAAGCGGAAGCAGGTGAGAGTGTTTCCGAAGAGAAGAAGGTTGGTGAAGTCTATGATGCTTGACTGTTTAATTCAATTTATGGTTTCTGTTTTCTCTTCCAAGCCATGCTCCGAAGAGACCAATGGTTGCCGGAAGAGAGTCACTTGACCGGAGACATCATCAAGAACAATCAAGAAAAAGGCCACCTTTCCATACCCAGCTCCATAATATAGCCAATTTACACGAATCTAATTCTTGATTTTTTCTGTTGTTGTCTCTTTCTCTTAATTATGTTCTAGTTTCTGGGTATCCTCTTTTTTCACATGTGTTGTTGTTAATCACATACCCACCTCAAGAATTCTTTTGTTGTTGTTAATCACATGTGTTCCGCTTTTGCTTGATATGAATCTATCTGTATTCTGTTCTATACTGTTTCATAGTTCTCTCTTTCTCTCTTGGTTCACTTTGTACTGAACGATCTCAACTGGATTTGCATTTGCACAGAAATCTGCCGCGTTTTGTCTTTCCTTTCAAGTCGTGCTCAAAATTCACATCACACTCGGTCTGATTTGTCGACCCAGGAAAAAGGAAATTGTTGATGCAGAAGTCAAATAAATAAAAGGGGAAGAAAGGAAGAGAATGACAAAATGTGAATTGATAACAAAAGTACTGAAGTAGCCAAGCAGGGTAACAAAATCTTTTACCTAAAAAGAAGATAAGCTTCGCTACCTTTGACAGACATCATTACAGTAAATGTAGTGTCCACTCCCTCAAATTTAGGTCTGAAGTTTTAGGAGTTTTTTTATTGGTGAATGTGCATACAATATTCTATTTACATAGGCAATTTTTCCCAACCTTTTTAAATCCAAGTATATCAGAACATCAACCTGGGCCTTTCTCTTTCTTAAGTAATTATTTCACATGTAAATATAAATATTTTAATTTTAATAAATAAAAATACTAAATTTTTAATTACAAAAATATTAATATTTTAATATTTAATTGTTCAGATAACATATTTTAATTTTTAATAAAAAATCACATTTAATTAAATAAAAATTATTTTTTTCTCTCATTAGGTCATTTTCTCTCTCTCCTATTTTCCTTTACTCTCTTTTCTCTCTTATCCTCTCCTCTCTCAATCTAATTCATAAAACCCTAACAACCCAAAACCCTCCGCCACCACAGCCGCCATCCTTTGCCCCTTCACTTATTTTCTTTCTCTCTCTCTCTCCTCTCTTGTCCTCCTTTTCTATCTGTCAACTTCGTGTCTTTTTCCCTTCATCTCTTCTCTTATCACCGTCGCTCGTTCTCTACTTCTTTCCTTGGTCAGGTTTGGTCTGATGTCTCTCGTCGGACTCCTCTCTTCAATGCTCTGTTCGTTGTCTCACGAGCGATGGTGGAGTCCGATGTGGCGGCAACGATGGAGTGCACCTTGGTGTGAGCGACGGCTAGGGTAAAAAACACCATAGCTGCTTTTTTTATTTTTTAAAATTACTTAAATGCCCTTGATTTAAAAAAAATAAAAAAGTCTTTGTTATTCATTATTTAATGTGAAAAAACACTTTAAAATTTTTTGTTTGTTCAGCTTATTTTGCTGATTTTAATTAATTTTTGTTGAAATTAATTTCTGCAAGTGTGGATTTTTTGAATTATTTTGATTTTCTGTAGAGATTGATGCATTTGGATACTCGCGGATACATTCGGATACATTTAGATACTAAAAAATTATATAAAAATTGAATTTTAGATATATTTGGATACTACAAAAAAATTATATAAAAAATTGAGATTTGGATATATTTTGGAGACTATAAAAAAATTGTAAAAATTATATTAAAAATTGTAATTTTAAGGCATTTAATTTAAAAAAAAAATATTTTATTGAAAATTTTTTAAATCAAATTTTATAAAAAAAAATTTTGATTTGGAGATATTTGGATACATATGGATACACTTAGATATATTTGGAGATTACTGAATACATTCTGAAAGATCAGATGTTTTTTTCTTTTAAATTTATCTTTTCCGCAAAAAAATTAATTTCTCACAAAAATATTACAATTTTTTTACGAAAATGACATTTGTCAAATTTAGTTTGTCTAATATGGTAGTTTCTATGTTTGAAAACTTATGTGACGTTTATCAAAATTTAAATTAAATTTAATATACATGTTAAATTCTCCTCTCTCGTTTGGATAATAAATAAATCAAAAAATTTGTAATTTAAGGTTACGCGTATCTGGTGGACCCCACCTAAGTCCGAGACTCCGAGTGACTTCTCCCATGTTTGTTCGTTATCTGAGTGTCGATTTCCGCGCATTTCAGTTCCAAAACTAGATCCTGCCCCAATCATCGCCCACCTTCAGAGCATTTTATGCTTTATACGCAACAAGAAAGAAAATATGTTTTTTGGGTCAAATAAGAAATGGTTTCATTTGGCTTAATACATATAATGCCCCTCTACAACTAATAATTTTCCATTTTGGTCCCTGCGTAGAAAAGTGCCTATTTTTACTACCCAAACAAAAATTATATGACTACCATTGCTAAAATTAAAAATCAAGTTAAAATTATTTTTTAGTTTTTATAATTCAAGGTGTAAAAAAAAAATCTTTTCCTACTGAGACTGTGTAATCTTAACTCTTAGGATGACCATGACTAATAGTAAATTAAAAAAAGAAAAAGGGAATGGAGGTTGAAATTACGTCGCCGAAGCAGGCCAATTTAGTTCCAGTAGTAAGTGTTAGAACATGTAAAACAATACTCTTTAACATTCTTCTTAAAAATATAATATTTTATTTTATTTATTGTATTAAATTTTGAATCCACTTTATTATTACTTACAATTCAACTCTTTTTTTCAATATTCTACTATTAAAATATTTTATTAGTGCTACAGTTTCTCAACAAAACTAAAAAATTATTATTTACTCTTTAATACTCTACATCTAATTTATCAAAAAAATATTTGCTTTTTAATATATCCTCCTTTTAATACATAAATTTTAAAATAAATTAACACACAAATAAAAATAAAATAATATATTTTAAAAACGGAATCATGAAAAATCATTAAATATATATTTTATACCTACGTGTCACTATGTCGGCCAGTCATCGCGTTGTCCTACCGCAGTTCAAGAACGTGTTTTCCACGCGCCATCTTTTCATTCTGACGCCAATTTTAACCAGGGAATTTGCAAATTGTGTGATTCCATTTGTAATACAGGTCAAAGAGAGTAGACCAGAGCTGTTTACTTGAAATTTTTTTACTATTTTTTAAAAATTTTAAAAAGAGAAATAAAAAATAAAAAATGTTTAAAAATATTTTTTTATTAATAAACATATTTTCTAAATTTTTTAATTTGTTTAAAAATAAAAACAAAACAGAAAATTGAAATGGAAAAGAAAAAATTATTTTTTCAACTAAATATAACTTTAATCCATTAAGTTCATTTTTCGACAATTTTTGGAAAACTAATAATTATTCTCCATTGTTAGAGAAGGGCCTAGTGGAATATTATATATACTAATCTTACATGGACACTAGTCTATTCCTAATTTTATGGATAAAAAAAATTCTTTTGCAAAGTTAGTCTAATTGAAGTGGCTTAGATAGTCCTTCTTCTACACAGATTAAGCTAGTATATAAGTATGTTGGTCATTTAAAAAAAAAGATTTAATTTTCAATCAAATAAAAAGTTTAGACACTTCTCATAAATTTTATGAATCAAAATGAAAGATAACAAATTACATGACACTGTGATACCTAGTATCGGAAATGTCATACGACCAAACAAATAGCAATTTAAGAAATTATTATATGCCCACATAAACATATTCTAATAGTTTCTTATTTCTAATATATGTATTAGTATATGTTTTCAATAGAAACCAATTTATATACGTTTATTTTGGAACGGTTTTGATCACTAATTGATTTATTTTATATTCTACATTTTAAATTGATATCAATGATTACATGATGACTATACAAATTATAAAATATGTTGACATAATTTTTTTTTGACAAAAAAAGAGGAGCTGGGACGACCGGTAGTAGTATACTCCTACTGGGTGTTACCATATATGCGTTACTCCCCGCTGCAGAATGTTCAAAGAGCTATAACTGACACCAGCAGTGGACTTTGATCGTGCACAAGTGTGGTCACTGCAGCACCTCATCGGACACCAGTGCCCTATGGAGTTATCCACCAAACTCTAGTGCCGACCCAAAGTTTGCGTTCAACTGACAACGCTCCCCTGAGAGCTTGAACCTGGGCCTTCGAACTTGGGACTTGGTATATTGCGGCTCTTGTGACGAACTAAACCGACAAAACGGTTACCGGTAGTTGTTGTTTCCTATTTAATGGCACATATTAACCGCTTCCACGAAGCTTTAAACCTATTTACGACTTCCAGGAAGCTTCATTGATTAGGAGACACCTTAATTGCAAAGAACATACTATTCAACTATTACATTAAAGACTTCTGTAAAATAATCATTAACCAGTCATTTATGGTTTAGTTAATAGTACTACATTACCCATTTTGTTTAATAAGCATAAGGATTAATTTATATGCAGGTCGATAATTATTCGAAATTATTTAAGTAATTAAAGAGCGAAAGGGTATTTTAGAGAGAGGGAAACATATATTTGCCGAGAAGTTGTAAGGAGGCGGGACTAGAGTTTTTAGAGAGAAGTTATAAAGAAATATTTTGGAGAGAGAAATGTATATTTATTGGTTAATTATTACTTTAGGTTGTCTTTGGTCCGAATTATTGCTCTAATTTACATAAGTAACCTGTCACTATTTTTGAACAAAATTTTGCTGCAACCCATCTCCAGTTGCCTCCAATATCTAAGTGCCACGCAATCCGCTATTGGTGTTTTAACATGCTTTAATTCTTGGTAGCGTGTAACATTTTTAATTCTTGTAAATTTAAGCCACTTGCTCCACTTTCTTGTTACTATGGAGGCCTTTTAGTTTTAGTTGGACTTTTGGTTCCCATAAGCAATGCCATGAATAATATGAAGTCATATGTTAAGCAATGCCATGAATGTCAGATTATTAGCCTGGAAGTGTGTGAGACCATTTGTCTTAATGGTATAGTAATGATGGTCGTGGTGGTGGCCTATTTCCTTTCACTTTCTTTTCTCTCTTTTATGGTGGGATTGAGAAAGCTAATAATATGACATTTCATGTGTCACGGGCTTAGAGTTTTAGCGCAGGGGCTTCACCAGTGCGGCACTCCGAGACTCACGCATACCCGATGTTCAGCCTTTCTCCGTCTCCGATGCTTACTGGTTTCGCCCTCCCATGGGCTCATCAGGGGAGTGGGGGAGAATGTCACGACCCAACTGTCGTGACAACGCAGAATGCGCGAGGTGCTTGCTGGTGAGCTAAAATGTGGGTTGCGGGGTAGCGGAATGTGTGAGTACGTGCCGTAGGTGTTGCATCTGTCTTGAGTTAGGCATGCCGACCTAATTGAGTTTGGGAGCTTGTCGCTGGTCTGGGACTTGATTATGAAGGATCTGTTTGCCATCTAGGCACCACACTGGTCGGGAGCTGTCTCCGCTCCCCTGATGAGCCCATGGGAGGGCGAAACCAGTAAGCATCGGAGACGGAGAAAGGCTGAACCTCGGATATGCGTGAGTCCCTGCGCTAAAACTCTAAGCCCGTGACACATGACATAGGAAAGCTAACAAGTCAATTGTGAAGTCATATGCCCATAACAATTGGGAAAGCTAATAATCATACCCTCGTAACTTTCCAAGAAAAAAAGTTACCAATTAATATTTATTAAACTTTATTAAATAGAATTTTATCTATACTAATTTTTAGTAGAATAAAAAAAACTAAAAAGTGTATACTTTAAGACAGTAAAAAAAAGTAAATCTATAATTATGGTTTAAATCAACTCATCTAATTGAAGGACTGACTATACTTAGTACGCCTTCTATCCAATCTATGGAACATAATTAAAGACACTATTTGGCATTAATTTATAGAAATGAGTAATGGAAAATGTGATGCAGTGGGTAAGCTTCCAAAGAGTCAAGTGAAAACAGACAAGTAGAGAGTTACATGGCCCAAAAAAGAGGCAAGAGGCCAGAACTTCTTCACAAGTTCATCAACATGTGTTCATCAAACAAGGTATTCTTTTTTCTTTCTTTCTTTGACAGTTAAACAAGTTATTCTTACACAAATTTTCTTTGTATTATCTAATTTTACGTGAAGAAAATAAAATAATTTATCACAAAATTAAATAGGTTAAGGTAGATATAATTCTTATTATATCTATGCCAACAGACTCTTTGATGTGATTCCCTATAATATATTATTTAATTTTATTTTATTTTACTATTTTTCTTAAAATTTGAATTTGATCTACTTTCTTTTAATAATTAATATTTTATTGTTAAATTTAAAAAAAGAGAAAGAATGAAAATTTTCTCTCTAATTTGAATTTGAGCAATAAAATATTAATTATTAAAAAAAAATTAATCAAATTTAAATTTTAAAATAAATAATAATAAAAATTAAATTAAATAATATTTTTTAATTCTCTAAAATAGATTAGATCATTTGTGATGCTCTAATAGCCTTTTTTTTTCATTTGAGCAATGAACGTGTTTTTTGTCATTTATTTTTTAATTTTTGTGTATTTGCTTAAAATAAACTTGGAACAAACAATCGATAAATTAGAGGAACGACAAGTCTTGTCACGTAACTGTGGTCTGGTAAAAATTAATGCTGACGAGATTCTGGTGGGTCCATGAAGCAATTTTTGTTTCTTCGTATTATTCGACAATGGGGTTAATTTTACTCGCGGCCACTCGAAATTAATTAAGTGCGCAACATAGTCATTTAACTTAACTTTTGTCCCAAAATGCCTATAATGACTTCGATTCTGTTCCAATATGTTGCAATGGCCATTTTTTTAACTTGGTTTTTTAGAGACAACTTTTGATAAAAATATAGATCTTTACTAATTAGAAAGTTTGAAGGTATGTGTGCTCTCTAATGCTATTCTTTATATCCAACTTTTTATTTTGTAAATTTCTATTAAATATTGGAGATGTGAACAATTCAAAGTGACTGGTGAAAAAAAAAGAATAAAATACGTAGGAAATAATTGACTCTTCCGTTCTTCCAGTTAATTAAACACAAGGTCCAAAGATATTTGCCGTTAGAAATAGAAATACTTGATAATAAATATGAAGATTAAATATTCCATTAACAAACCTTTTTTTTTGTGGTAGGATTAACCAAAAGAACATATAAAATGATGATGTCGACATGATTAAACAGTTCCGATGAAATCATGCGTAAACTATATTATATATAATCAGATCACATCGACAGATTAAACAGAGAGAGATTGACTTTGAGTTGTACAAATGCGTGATAGTAAGCTCATTATAGTAAAAAACATATAATATACTTTACGCATTATAAAATCGTGCGTAAAGTTTATTAGGGTCTGTTCTACGACCCCACAATTTTGTTTTATAATGCGAATATTGTGATCAATCACTTTCGTTTGTTTCTTGTTTTTCTTTTGGCAATAAAAATTAAACATTTTCCCATGTCTTCTGGGGAAAAAGATCAGTCCACCACCAAACTAAACATATTAACTGCTTTGTCGAAGCTTCAAACCAATACAGTAACTTCCGGGAAGCTTCATTGATTAGAAATATTCTAGAGAGAGGGAGAAACCTATTTAAGTGGCAGAGCAGAAAGACATGAGTGAAGAGTAGCAAAAGCAACCCAATTAAGCAAGAGAGTCATCAACACTAAATTTTCCAGAGATGGAGAGGCAGAGCTCAGGAAAGGAAGCCAGTCATGGCGGCAGTACTGATCAGCCATACTTCAAGGCCAAGCCTGGAAGTGTGTTTCCCAAACAGTGGAAACTTGTCAAGACCATGATGATTGAGTATATTGCCTCTGTTTTCGGCTGTGCATCTTCATCTGAAGCTGGGAAGGTGGATGATCAAACCCTTCCCCAGTACAAGCCTAGGGGGTCCAAGAATAAGGTTTCGCCGTCAAAATCTCCAGATGAGAAATGACCTCTCTCTCTTCTTTTTTCCACGTTTTCTTCTTGTTCGACGCCATTGTTGTTGTTGTTTTGGTTTTCTTGTTTTTCTTCTTCTCTATCAATAAGATCTCTTGTTGTGCAAAGTTAGGCTTTTAGGCCTTGCACATATATTAATGTCTGTTTTATTAGTGCTCTGAATATTTTCATTTCGTTAGATTTGGGCGTTTTTTGGCAAGTCAAGATGTCAATATCTGTTTTTTTTCCTTCACAAAAGTCATGTAAGAAGAAGATAAATTTAATGTTCTCTTTCTCTCATGGACCTAAAAATGATAAAAGAAAGAGTTATTCTGTCAAAGCAGGTCCAATAGTACCTCCCATTACTTATTGCAAAGTTCTTTTCTTTCTAGTGTAGATTGTTTCCAAGAGAAACAAATCAAGCACTCTGTCCATAGTGCTCTAATGATGATCAAATGTCGTCAAATTAGAGATGATGAACATAAATTTTAGCGTGTAACCAAGTATCTGTACCACCTATAGTTTCTCAAGAATCTGTAATCACTACTATGCCTCTCCTAACCACCATTCTTGCTCTAAGTTGCTCGTATGCAATTTTCTAATTAGCATTTTTCTTGTAGCGTTATATTACTAACATCATTATTCGTTGAAACACCTGATCCAAAAACAACCACCCATGAAGCATTTTATTGAAGCCGCACGTACGATATATTGTAATATAAGACAGAGGAATACAAATCGATATCGTAAGCTTAAAACTTGATATAATCAATATTATATAGAAAATAGGAAGTTAGGTAAAAATTAACTTACCATATAGTGTATGTACCTTCTCTACAAGAACAAACTCAAAAAGTGGAATCAATACAGATTGCAACTTCACTTTTCCCTTCACTTTCTTCGATAAGATACAAAAAACAATTAGTTACATAACCAATCTAAAAAATAAAATAAATCAAAAAATGTCATAACAATTGTGTCAATCTGTAGACATCAAGCTAATAAAGAAAAACAATTGGGTTCTCCTCCGGCATGCTCTCTCTTCCTCGCTTGATTTCCAATCAAATAAACAAAGAACTACACTTGAAGGAAGCCAATGGTTGCGGTCAATGGCATTCTATTGATTGACAGAGCCCAAGGAGTCTTGCAAGGACTTGAAAAGTCTTTTCCTGCAGAGAACGTCAGAACTCACTTTGGAAAGCAAGTAAGAGAGCGGAGTTATGAGCATTGTGAGGCAATTGAATGGTAAGAAGAAGAAAACGCTTCTCTCGTTTATAACGGAGGTATACAGATGAATGCTATTATAAACCTTTCAATGCCTCACCTGGAAAAAAAAACGTAAGGGTATAATTAAATGGGTTTACAAACCCATTAAATGGATTTTTTAACCACAAAATGTTACTTATCATAAAATTAAAGTGTCAAAAATTGAGAAAAACTTCCTAACTATTATATATATATTGAATATTAATTGAATACTAATATTGCTAAGGGTAGCTTGGTCGTTTAGGCTTGGATGGTTCGGTTATCAAAGACCAGCGATGGTTTAGGGTTTGGAGCTAAGGTAGCTCGGGGGATAGTTAATAGAAAGTCCATGGTCTAGTATTAAAGCATGGTTTTGATGGTCCATGGGAAGGGGTAATTCCGTGATTTAAGCGTCAAATGGTTGGTCCAAAGTTAGTGTAGTATGAAGGCAATTTTATAGTTTAGATATTTGTTATTAAATAAGTGAAAGTAAGTGGTACGAAAAAATAATTCCTCTTTTTAAAGAGAGAGAAGGAAATGTATTCCTTTAAATCACTTTTTTGGTACTTATCCAAAATCAAAAAGTAGAATAATATTTTCCAAGAAATTGTTTTCTTCCAGACAAACGGAGTCCAAGTCTCAAAAGAAAGTGGAAATTGAAAATCAAATTTCAAAGACATAAGAGTCCAGGCAAAGTAGAATAACCGCAAAAAAAAGGCATGATTTGGTTTTATTATAGCCATTGATCATATTTTGGAAGATTAATTTCATGATTTTACACCATTTTTTAGAAAAAAAAAAGCAAAGCATTATGTCTAATATAATAAGATGTTGGAAAGATATGATTACAAACGCACACGAAACAAACACTTTCCACTTTGTGTAAAATCAAACAAGCAATAAATTGAATACAAATAAGCCGAGTAAGTACATTATAAAAATAAGAATTTTTGACATAGAAAATCTTCGATGTGAATGGAAAAATTACGGACTTGTAACCATTAATAAACTTCCACTATATCAAAATAATGAGCTATACAATAGGTTTTTCTAAGCTAAATTAGAAATCAACAACAATAGTTTCACTTAATAACGGATAAAATACTTAAAAACAATAAAAAAATAAATAAAAATTACTGCAGTTATTGACAGAGACAACCACAAGAGAAGGTTTTTGACAATTTACACCATTCACTTTATATTGTTTGATGCCATGAACAATATATTAAAATTTAGTAGCAATCTCGCCCCGACTCCCTTTTCATCGATTAAAAAAAATAGTAGCAATCAATCTTAAAATCACCTTCAGATCAAAACAGACATTTCCTCTCGCAATAGAAAAACACAATGTTCTTCTCTGTCTTTCTTTTCTTTGCGCCGTCACCAACATCAACTCACCTCCACTTTCTTTTCTTTTCTTTTCTTTTCTTTTCTTTTAACACGTATATATTCACGGCACCAATTCAATTTAGGTTTCCTTTTTTCTTCATATTTTTGAACTTAAGTTGTGTGGTCCCACCACTTGCCACGTGAAGGGGACCGCCCAACATAAGATTCAATGAATTAAATTAGATTTCATGGGATCACAATTAATTATAACTTATAAGCATGTTAAAGTTGTAACTCGGATTTAATTTAGTTTGATCAGTCGATTTTGTTTAATTTAATGAAAAAGTATTAAAAAATTGAACCAATCAAATAAATTGCACATTTCTTTGTTAGTTTTGTTCGACCAAATAAAACAAATTATTATAATTTAAACAAGTTGAAATCGAAAAAAAAAACTGAATTGCGAACTTAATCAAAATTGAAAGAAACTAAACCGTTATGTTAAGTTCATTCTACAAGATGTCGTACTCGTTCAATCTTTATTTTGTGATTTGTTATACGTTGTAAATACTTGATCATACTAAATAAATTATTTTGATTTAATCAATCATATATTTAACCTAATTAATCATAATTACTTTAAAATTTTAAAACAACTTTTTTCTACTTATAAAGTGAAGAGGAAGACTTCGTCCCTTAGAAACAAAAAAAAATCATTTTTTTTAATTCTTTCAAGGTCTTCAACCCAAAAGTGTTTAGATTCTTGGTGTGTGCTAAATTAATAGGAATTATCTTCCGATCTTGAAATTCCCCTGAAACTTCCTTTTTTTTTCCCAGAATATATTTAACGAAACTATAAAAGTTAATCTTTCGACGTGATGATCATATTTGTTTTCAAAGTCAAGTCGTCGACCACGGCTTTTGGGCATAAGCACACACTCTGCCGTATCCATTGGTGATGCATAATGACCACGTAATAATCCATTGTGATTAATCTGTTGTTCAATGAACAATTAAGCTACGTTAATTAACTGTTAATGGCTTTCTCAACAATTTATGATCTCTATTGCACTGACCGGTAGGTGGAAGAAATATTGAACTATTCATTGGATTTCAACATAGACGTCACATTTGCGTTTACACAGATTTTTTCACAAATTAATGTCCCAATTGTAAAAACCTAGCAAATAGCATCCGTTTAATTAACACGTAAAAATGAACCGATGTAACAAAAAAAAGGGAAATTCTTACGAAATTGGCAAAACAATTGTGATCTTAGAAGAAAAAATAGGCCTGAAAATACAGATGACAAAGCGATCAATTATAAGTTTTCTAACCTTTGCAATTTGACAAAATCAGTTGATCATTTTGGAGGATTAATATCAGCTCCATGGAGAAAATTAAAAGGCTTCCAACCTTAATTGGTGATTGAGTAAGATAAGTAGATGATAATGCCTCCATTTACATATTCATGAGGAAATTCTTCTGACCAACCTTTCAGTAATATATATTATGGGCGAAACATGCATGTTGGTCCATCACCTTTGCATATACATAAAATGACATGTTTTTTTTTTAATTATAAAGTGTATGAATGTAAAATCTTGTAGTTCATTAATATTGAATCAACTCTAACAATAAGAAACTGTAGGTTTGAATCGTAATAAGAGTAAATAAAATAATTTATAAAAAATGAAATATTTATCATTAACACGTGTTAAAGTGATTAAAAAAATGATATCTTTAAGTGATTGAGTATATATATTATCAACCATGTTTGACTCTAAAAATTTTATTGTTAGTCGTGTATAATCCGTCACCTACAAGCCCATGTGTGTGGATTAATGGCTGTGGTACCGCCAACACACAATTTGTTGCTAAATGTGCTCTCCTTGCTCCCAAAAGAACATCATCACATCAATAAAGGAATTAAATTAACATTATGAGCACATATAAGATAACGAAAATTGAAGGTGATAATAATCATGAAACAAATCTATCCTACACAACTCCAACAACCATCACCTTTATGTCTACCAGCTAATATACCTACCATTTTTGAGCCACAGAAAATATATCCGATGTGGCTCTTTCTTAATTCTTACTAATTTACCTATTTGGCCATAAAACTGAATCGGTTCCACCTTTAATAATACTGAAGAACGTATTGATTTTTAAAAAAAAGGAAAATAATGAAGAATGTATTTTTTTTCCTTTAAGTTCAGAAAATATGTTATCTATTGTTGTTGTTCATAGTACTGAGAAAAGATGTTATGAATTGTGTTTGAATTACTAAATGGTGAAAACCGAAACATTGAAGACATTAATTCCTATGTGCTAGACATTTATTTAGCTTCTTTTGGCCATGATTTACATTATGATCTTTTATTTTAAGTGGCCTAATTATTCATATCCATTAATAATTAAAGTGAAAAGTTATAAGAAAAGAAACAAAAAAAATTCAACGACTGATTAGGAAAGTGCGACTAAATTATTGGAACCGAGTGTTTGATGAGGAGTATAAAAAGTAATTTAACGTAACATGGTAATGAGTGATGATTCCATCATTCAAACCGTTCTGCTTAAGAGGAGACAACATTTTTGTCATATTATGTTCATTTTCAAACTTCCAAGGACACAAAGTATGCAACCCAAAAAGAAATGATCAATTAAAAGGCTAAAGAATGACTAAAGTGTTTCAGCATTAATGTATAGTAGCATTATCTCTTTAATTTGTTTAATAAATTTATAGTAATGCCAGAATTAGTAATTCATGATTACGCCAGAATCACAAAAGGAGAGGGACTAATTTTATAAAGATGTGATCATTTTATTAGGTTATAAAGTTTTTTGGAGTGATTACATATACTAATGTTGCTTTCAATGATGGTTTTATTAAGTAAAATATAATGCTTCCTGTAAAGCCAACATGGACCTAATTAGAAATATCTGAACAATTCGTAAGAAAAACGCAATTACTAGGTCTTTTGTTTTTGACTTATCAAAAAAAGGTAGTTAATTTTAATTTTTTTTCTTTTATTTGTCAATTCAATTAGGGTCATCTCATTTTTGGATAAAATGAGACAAATTGAAAAAAA
>CAODLS011662956.1:0-22324 GCA_948243855.1 Flueggea neowawraea | reverse complement strand
AAATTTCGCCAGATTTGGATGAAAAACGAGAGAGAAATGTTGAAATGAAGAGAGGGTGTCAGTTTCGGTTTTAAAGGAAATTATGCAGAGCAAAACGACGTCGTTTTGGTTACTGTAACAAATTTGAAACGAAAACGACTTGTCATTTGATCCGGGCGGCTGACAACAAACGCGAATGACACGCGGAGACGCCGAACGACTGGACAAAACGACATGTCGTTCGGTCTCGCGATAACGCGCGTAAATGCCATCGTAACGCACGTAAACAATGACGAACGACAGGTCGTTTGCAACCCAAAACAGACGGTCTGTCGTTTGGTTCCGATTTCCAGTTTCCTCTTTTTTTTTTTCAACATTTTCACTTAAATCAAATAATTTTCCAAATTATCCCTAATCTTCATAATTCACCAGATTAACATCAAAAATATAAAATTTATCCTCCAATTACCAAAAATAAAATTTCGAATAATTTTTCAAATTTTCCAAAATAATTATTCCAACTAATTACCCCAAATTTAATTCTCCAAAAGTAACTACAAAATTATGGGATATTACAATTTATCTTTATTAGTATTTAACAATATCTAACACAAACAACATTTACCTTTATTAGCTAAATATTGGTGATTTCCTTAATTACCCTTATTTGATAAGTGAATTACGAATCTTTGTTGATGAATATTTCCTAATTGGTAGTTATCAACTTTGTGTTTGGGATGAGATGGGGACATTAAAATGTCACAACCATTTTAAGTTGCAAATTTGGAATCTTATCTAAATTTAATTTAATTTTCAGTGACTAATTGTTATATTTCATTTTACACTTAAAGACTATACCTACATGTAACGTAGTTATATCGTTGCATGTAATCTATTAAAAATCATATTAGACTTATAAAGGAATTAGGCATATTTGATTAAATTTTTCATTACATAATTTTATTTTTTTCATTATTAGAAGTTTATATTTATAATAAAAAACAAATTAAATCATAAATAAAAAGACTTCAATAACGTGTAACGCACGTACACAAAATGCTAGTATAAAGAAAAAGAAGGGAAAGGAATGCCCAGAATTGGATAAAATTAAACAACAATTGTTGACTCAATTTGTTGAGGCATTTGTTCTCATTCATGGTTGAAATATTGTGAGTGCTATTGAAAGGATTCTCATTCGAACTCATTGTTATATCCATTTGCATAAGGTTATCACCCTAAGGTTCGATTATGCTTTCTGAAGGTTCGCCTAGACAGTTAGGAATAGAACTAATCTTGCGAGAATTATTGTGAAAGTTGCCCAACTTGACTTCCACTTGTTGGGTCAAGGACACATGTTAGTATATTTAGGAGCAGGTTGGGCTAGGGTGTTTTTTTCCTTGAGCCATATTAGTAGAATCTAAGCTATGAGTCTAAATGTTACTATTATGTGCAGATTGACTCTTGGATCTATAGACTTAGAGCATGTGCAATAGGCTCCATAAACCACTTCTTTCCCTAAATTTGGCAATCAACTCAAATTTTTTTCCCTCTCCAACAACCTCCTTTTCCATTAGCTCTTTCCACAAATTTCACTTTTGATGAACAGTTACTCCATACTTGTTTAGAGCCAAAATTGACTCTTTGTGAATTCTTAATTTTTTTGTTTCGTCCTTACATTATATGCGATCCTTTTTGTTGAGCTTAGTTTTGATGATGATGAATCCAAAACATCCATGAAGAGGTGCAAAGTTGCGGACTTGTTTATATCTGGCTACAAAGCACTTAAAAGAGGATACAAGTCACGTAGACCAGATGTTATGCGTGTAGAAGGTAATACAATGCACGTAGATCATCAATTCCAGAAGGTAATTAGCATCAGACATTGATCTACGCACACATACATATTTCCAAGTTACGTTGACATGACGAAGCAGAATGATCCAAAAATTATACAAGATGAGTTGTAAATCGATCAAGTCACATTATATGATGCATAATCTGAATTGGTTGCACAATCATACAAGTCACGTTGCAAAGGATGCAAGTCACGTAGACGTGGTCCAGATGAGGACAAAGCCAAGACTCTCCTTGGGATTTAAATTTGAATATTTTCTGACACAGCTGGCACAATCATGTGAAGAATTAACGGACAAAACCGTCTATGCATGTAGTACAAGATGCAAGACACATAGAAGGCCACTGGGAAAAACTTGCATATCCTGGATCGAATATCAATGCCCACAATACATGGCACAACTCACGTAGACGAATGATCAATGCATGTAGATGGGGTACAAGGCACATAGATGTCAATCTATTCAAAGCAGTGGCAACTGAAGTTCTTGCAACGTACGTAGACATGCTATCAAGACACACTGAATTCAGTTGGACTAAAACATAATTGTTGAAAGTGGCATCAATTAAAACAAAATTCTACACTCTCTCACAACAGCTACTTCAAGGCTTCAATGACTATATTCTTTCAAGTGGCTATATAAAGGCGTCCCAAGGTAGAAGAGAAGTAAGAAAGACTTTGCCAAGACTTGTTGTTCGTTTTATCTCTCTTCTCTATCTTTCTAACCCATTTGAGCTACTTATTTGCAATCTTATAGTTGGGTTGGTGTGAGCTAAAAATGTTATACCATTGGGTTGATTTTGTATCAAGCAAGGTTGTTTGCTTGGGGTAGATAATTTTTCTAGTGAGCCTTAAAAAAACTAGACTTTTGGTTTGCTTGTTTTATCCCTAAAAAAAGTGGTGAACGGTTTTCTAGTTGAGCTGGTAAGAACTAGGGAAACTATTTTCTTATTGAGCCTGCAAAAATAAGGTGTAACAGTTTGCTTATTGAGCCTGCAAAAATAAATGGTGTAAACGGTTTCCCTCCACTCGGAAGTGAAGAGTTAGTGGATTGAAATTCTTGAGTGGATCTCAATGAGTGGACGTAGGTCAAGAAGATCGAACCACTATAAATATTGGGCTTTAATTTCTCTCTCCCTACTCTTTTTATTTTGTTTTATACTTGCTTTACATTGTTTGTGAATTGGTTTTTCTTTAGCTTCCGCATTTAATTTTGTTATTTATTTTTATTGCAAAATATTTTCAACAAAGTTTCAAACTCTTTAAATTTTCAATTCACCCCCTTCTTGAATTGCCATTTTTATTAGGACTGAATCTTTTCACCTTTTTATCAATTGTCAAAGAATATTGTTATTAATAAAAATTGATTTAAAGAGTTAAAGAACAAGTGTTGTTAGAGAGTGTACAAATTTCTAGACAATTTAATATGAAGAGTTAATTAATTATAATATAGTAAAGAGTGTGCTAAAGACGATTGTTGGACATTCTCTTACGCCCAGTTCTGACCCTTATTAATTTTGACTTCTTTTGGTACATGTCAAGGCCTAATTTGAAATGGAAGAGAGATTCTTACCCATTGTAGATTTGTGATTGCTTGAATTTCCATTTTTAGTTTTATGATGATTTTTGCCACTAGAGGGATTTTCTCACAACATTGGCATGTTTTTCACATAACAAAAACTGATTTGTAGTATCCTTAGCTTGGGGAGTTTCCTCCAAATCTGCTAAGATGCCAAAAAGGGCCACTAATGGTATCACCCATAATTTTTCCTTTCCTTTTTTGGATTTTACCTTTTATTGACCATGTTGTTGTTTTCTTCCGACTTGCATGGCTGAGCTGGATTTTTTTGGCAATGTTGAGGAATTTTGGCAAGCATTCATTGGCCAAAAGGTTTTGAAAAATCCAGATTTTTCATTAGATGAGGTATTAATAGTCGTCAATTGTTGATTGGTAGCAATTTAAGCAATGATTTCCCTATGCTCTTGCTCCCTTTTTTTTATGCAGACAATACTCTTATTGGTGACCATAACAACTGCAAAAGAAACATATGGCATGAAAACCTTCATTTCAACATGACAAATCATGTCTTGGAAAACAAATCATGATTGGAGTGGTTTGCTGAGGTTGATTTCAACACTCACTCGAGCCAATTGACCTCTAACATTGTATATAGTCATCTCTTCCACCCTTAGTGTTTTTAGAGACATATAAGAGTTTTTTTTTATTATATGTATAATCTTTATTTTTTTACGCCTCTAAAGGAGGAGGGCGTCAGTCTAACCACTCTTAGATCTTTGACATGTGGCAGTGTGTCATTGCCTTCCACATGCCTCGTTCCACTACGGGCTTCATACGTCTCCCTTCTTTCGATGCATGTTGACTTACAAAAGGTATCACTTTTGGTAATATAAAGACCCCTCTTAATATCCCTCTGCAACCTTACATACCTTTACAAAATCCACCAAGACACCAACAATGCCCCTACTTCATTCAACCCTCAAGACTTGATCTTTTTTTATCAAGCAAGCAACGTTTCGTTACCATTTGATCCAACCCCTCCTTAGGCTCAATTAGGATGTGTTGGTAAGTTAAAATCTTCATCGTTACTACGTTAGATTGATTCAAAGTTCGTTTTGTGTGAAAAAGGTGCTAACTTTCTTGGTGTATTGTAGGTATTAGTATGGTTTTGGAGAATAAATCATGTGTAAGGTGTTTAGCTTGATTGCTTTGCTAATCAAGGTTAAAAATTTATCATTTTTAAGGCATAATGAACACATATTGAAGATAAAAATCATAGATTTAGGCTCTATTGAGGTGCATCTTAATGATATAGGTTTAGTTTTATAGAAAGGTAGAAAATTATGTTGAATTCATATAGCATATTCAATTTCGAGAATGTTTTAAGGTTTCTTAGATAGTAGATTATGTGTTTTGATGTTTGGGTAGCTTGCCATGTGAGAGAGATTTGACTTTTTGTGTGTAAGTAGGAACAAGTTGACGCAAGATGCATGATGCCTGCAACATGTGCACCTTCATCGAGGGAGGCATGTCGGCCAAGGGAGACGCATGTGTCACCGTTCTTCGGCCAACCCAGACGCACATCGACTAGGGCAAAGGTGAAAAAACATTTGTTCCCTATAGAAGATGCATGTTTGGCTTTCTAAAAGCGATTGTTTCACTTCCGTGATTTAGAGCATATGAACATATCTAGTCATGCCTTATGTAACATTTCTTCAGATTATAATTGGATTTCTTATAGCATCTTGTTCAATTCTGATTGATGTTTGAGTTCCAGTTGGACTTTAGGGTAAATTCACGGTTATTCGATGAAGTATGTGTTACTCGAGTAGTTGGTGTGTTACTCAATTGAGAAGAACATTTTTAGCCCCTAGGATAAGGAGGTACTTGAGTAAACAAGCTGAGTTACTCGAGTGGTATGGGTCGTGGATCACTCAAGTAAGCCGCAGACATTACTCAAGTGAAATGATGCTCGGCTTACTCGAGTAAGCCTTGTAGAACCACACTTGGGAAAATTTCACTCGAGTAATTGAAGGTGTTACTCGAGTAAACTAAGGCCAAATGTGAAATGATTCGTTTTGGGTTGGGGGTCTTCATACACCCCTATACCCGACTTCCTTCAGCCATTCACCATCATTTTCACTTCTGTCACTCCCAAATTTGTCCCTTTCTCTCCCCCATTACCTCTCATTGATTCCTTTTGATTTCTTGAGGTAAGAACACATCTTTAATCCCTTCTTTTCTTCATTTTCATGCTTAGAACTCCGATTGAATTGTTAAGGTGTGTGGGTGACGGTTTTGCGTCTAGGGTTTGATTTTGATTGTTTCTAATGAAATGTGAGTTGAAGAATGTTATATCATGAAAGATTAAGGTTAGAAATACATAGATTTAGCTTGTTTTTGAAGATTTGAGGTTTGTTTTTAAATGGGTTAGGTTTGTGTAGGAAATTGAGGTTTTGTGATGATTTTGAGTTTATTTGGTGAAATTGGTTATAGATTCATGTATTGGAGTATGATTTGAAGTGATTTAGGTGATTTGGAATGTTGGACATTGATTTGTACGAATTTTATGGAATTTTTGAATAAATTTCTGTCGTAGGGACTAAATTCTAATATTTTAAAAGTTTGAGGTCATAAATGTAATTCTAAAAAGTTTGGAGAATGGTTTGTAATTTTTGAAAATTTTAGGGATGATTTGTAATTTTTCAAAATTTTGGGGAGTAATTTATAATTTGCTGAGGTCTCAGGGACTAAAATATAATTTGGAGAAAATTGATGGACTAAACTGTAATTTTTTTAGATTCTCGATTTTTGGGCTAAAGGGTTAGATATTCGATCGCAATAGGATTTTTGACATCATGGAGGATTTGGGTTTGCATTTGTACATCATGCATTTGGTATTGTCACAGTACCACATTTTGACCTTCCTTTGATATATTTGTTTGATTGGGCCTTTTGAATATGGACATCCAGGTGAGTTGGATGTCATTCTAGACACATAGACTGTGTTTAGAAACCCTATTATCTTTTTTTTATTGTGTATGGACTTGCCATGTAAATTAGACTAATTAAAGGATCGATAAACCTTAAAATCTAGTTTATGTGATAATTTTGTAATCAATACTCTTTTTTGAAATCTATTATGAAATATAATATACTTTCTAAAATATATAATCTAATTTGGAAAAGAATATATTTTCTGTATAATCATTCGGATTTGAAAATAATATATTTTCAATTAATGGTTCTCTGCTCTACATGCATGTTTGTTATTATATATTTATGTATATATATACTTCTAACCCGGGACACCTACGCTACGAGGGTAAATGTATCATTTAGTATACCAATGTTCTGCGATTGCCCAGCTACCAGGGTACATGGTAACATGTGTGTACGGCTATACACACGTGTCTTTTTCTGTTTCTAGTAGCTTAGCCCACACATTTGATTACTGATATCTATCTGCTTCTGGTCCAGTGGCTGGTTTTCTGATATACTTATTATTCTAATATATTAATTATTTTTTTCTGATTGCATGTCATCTACTTTATTTATGATCTATTTTGAAAAAGCATTTTTAAGCAATATTATTATATACATAGCTTGTATATGTATATTATATCTGTATATATGTATGCGGTATTTTCGAACTGTTTTCAAAACGATTTATGTGAAATTCCAGAGGCGCTCTAGAGTGTTAGTTTTGGTGCCCTCGTCCAATCAGTTATGTACATTGTCATTCGATTTATCATTTAATAAAGATGGATTTCATTTCATATCTTTGAAATGTTATAATTTGTTTTATGGAGATAAAACCTCCATGAATAGTTTATTCTTCCTTATGCCATCAAATTTGACTTGATAGTAAAACCCTAAGGTAAAATGAATACTATTCTAAATGTCTCTAATCGATTATTATCATGGGAATAATAATGAATTAAGATTAGTATGTTGCTAAGTGGATAATCACATTTTACTGATCATGGATGTGAAGACATCACTTAGAACATAGATATATGTTAGGAAACATGTATTGGATTGACCCGCTATGAAAGCACTTCATGAATTAATGTCACAAGTAACTTTCATGCAGTTGTGATATTTGAGTCATTTGACTAAAACTCATAGACTTCTACCTGCGGAATCACATATTTTAACTTAGTCAAACGTTATCCGTAACAGAATAACAATAAAGGCTGTGATTGGATATGTCATGAATCTTATAGAAAAGTGATAGTGAGAGTGACGAATTTGTTCCTCTTATGAAAAGTGATATTTGTAGGCTACTTGATGAGTAGGATTGATGGAATGTATGCATACTCAAATGAATTGTTAAAGGGGGTTATCAATAAGCAATATAAAGTTGGCATGTATCCATGTCTTATATTTAATTAGGATATTATGAGACAAAAGGACTAAATATCAAATTGTGAAAGGTAAACTTGGATCACCGACTCCACTTGATACCGCTTATTGACTTTGGACCCAAGTTTTGGGACAAGACCCATTGTCATTTTCGAGTGGGTCTATTGGGTCACACACAAGAATGATTTGAATTGGTTCACAAATATTTTCTCTCATAGTAATTAAATTATTAAGATGATTAATTTTATTAATCATTAATAATTTAGAATTTTATGATTTAAGTCATAAATATAATATAAGATATTATTCATTAATGTAATGAGTTTTTAATATAAATTACTTTTTATTAAGTTAAATATGTGGTTGGGCATATTATTATGTATGACAAAATTTGGCCCATACGTATATATATATATAAGAGTGATTTATTTAATAATAATGTATCATGTAATTAAAATCTCAATAACATTAATAAATCCAAGGAAAAACTCGGCATACTCCTATTTTTTAGAAGTCCTCATTCTTGTGTGACAAGTGAAAGAAAACCTAGTGAATAAGGATTAGGAAATTCGGCATACATATTTAAGTTGACTAGATCAACATTTGACTAAGTCTTCTTAAGTTAGTGCATGTTGATTACAACTCCTAACCAAGTAAGGAGTTCATATGCTTGTAGGCCAAGCAAGAGTAACCTAGGTTATGCCGAATTTATGAGTGTCACAATAAAAGAGAGAAAATTTTGTGAGAGTAGAATAGAGATTCTAAGTGCTAGTACACATCGTCAATTCAAGGGAGTTCGTTTGTGTGGATATCTTTAGACACGTTCACGCAAAGGCAACATGAAAGAAAGGAGATTTGGATTTTATTATACTAAAAGCTACATCAGTACCCCATTCAGTCATACGCTCTAGCTTCGGGTTTAAGGTAAATCACCAACCCTAATCGTTTATGTTGATGTGCATGGATCCTTGGTGGAATTCTAGGTTAAATTTTTTTTATTTTCACTGCGATATATGCTTATGAATGTCATATTATTAGTTAAGAATTCCAACATAGAGTGTTGTCTCTCACTGAGTATTCTCACCCCCTTTTTGTTGCTAACATTTCAAGTATTTATTTTGAATTCAACAACCATCCGACATCTTGATCTCAGTGAGACATCATCCTACATTTAGTGAGTGGTCTTTTGTTCAGGCTCTATGTATTTTTATGATAGAGTTCTACACTAGGATGTTAGTGGATTAATGAGTATATTTTGTATTTTGTCACTTGATTTTACTTACAAATATTTTACTATTTTTTCTATATAGTAAATCTTATTTTGTTATATACATATAGTGATTTATATGCTATTGTATTTTATTAACTTACGTTTATGTTTAATATTTTGTTTAATAAAGGATTTTGGACAGAAGTTTTGATTTATATGTGGCTTGTTCAGGATGGGTCTGACCTATGGTTTGGTACGCTTCATACGCCGGTCATGGTTCATTCTCGAGTTGTGACATCTAACCTAGCTAATGGATCCAAATTTTGAAATGACTAACAAGTTGAACCTAATTAAGGGATTTGTCCCACATAATATGTAAAATAGACTATGTCGTGTACTCTATATATATGGGTTTGGGAACCTAACTATCAGGATAGCCGAGATAACCTTACATGTCTTAAAAGTGTTTATTCCTTGTTATCAAAGATAAGATGATAGCCAATACGAATTGATGGTAGTTGTAGCTACAATGATCTATCAATTGGTAACCCCTTTAAGTTCTAGATTTAGGGATTTGATATGTAATCCCAACCTAGCCATTAACACAATTTGTGACTATCATTTGTACATATTTTATAAATGTACTTGGAGTATTGTTTTCTTATATAAACTCTTTTGACACATGAGTTGGTCTTCGAGTCCTCGTGTTTAGAGGTGGTCATTCCTGAACCGGACCGCCGGTTCGAACTAGAATCAGACCGGCCAGAACTAGAACCGAACAAACCGAAACAAGGTCCGATTCAAGTTTAAGGAATCCTAAAACAGTTGAATCGTCTGTTAACCGGTGGTTTGAACCGATGGATTGAACTGTCTGTTAACCGGCAGTTCAAGCCATATAAACCAACGCTTTTAACTAAAATTAGCGGTTCAACCTTCATAACCCAGCGATTAACCTCATAAACCAGTAGTTTTCACCCTCTCAAACCAACAATATTAACCAAAATTAGTGGTTCAACCTTTTTAAACCAACGGTTTTAACAAAACTTGAAAATAAAATAAAAAAAAATCCGATTTGAACCTGACTGCCAGTCACCGAACCAGTCTAAATCATTGACCAACCCGCCACAAAGCGGAACTGAACCGCCCAGAACCTCCCCTAGGTGATTTGGTTCCGGTTTAGAGGTTGCACTGAACCAGGCGGTTCCGAACCTTGGCCATCTCTACCGAGGAGAGCAAAATACCATGAAACCACCCAATCCACCCAACCCAAACCTGGCCAAATCGATATGGGCGATTAGTTGTGGTTTGATCATTCTTCAACCCAACAGGTAGTGGTTGGTTGTGGTTTGGGGGTTTCAAAGCAGAACCCGACCAACCCAACCACTTTACCTATTGATTTTATATATTTTTATATAACCTGGCCCAAACCTCTCTGTCCAACCTATAACTGCCTAACCAGACCTCTAATCCAAACCACCCAAACAAAACCTAAAAGGCTAAAATCCTAATCCTAAAACACATCCTGCCTTGGAAAGAAATAAAGGCAATATGGGGTGGGATGGAAATCGCTAAAACCGCCCAACCTGGACTAGTTTGATAGGCAAACCGACTAGACCAAACTGCCTTTTAGACTAGTCGGTTTCCGTATCTTATTTCTTCATCCGACAAGATTGGGTCGCTTTGGGAAATTCCTCCAACCCGACCTCTTACAACCCTACCTCGTGTGTGTGTGTGTGTGCAACTTCAGTGCGTTTTACTCGTTCTCCCTTTTGTGATATCCAACTGCCACGTCGACAACTCAAAGTCGCGCCATAGGCAGCGACCGCCGCCGCATCCATCACGATTAGCGCCTCATACAAGTCTTATTTTAGTAGTACGGTCTGTTAAGACAGACAATAGACAATTTCACGCTTCACTAAACCGACAAAGTTCGGGGAATACAATCTGCCAACACTCTGATCCGCCAAAACAATGGGGCGGAAAATGGAATGGGCAGGAAGAGCGAACCACTTGGGAGGGATGCCCAGAAAAATGGTGTTTATGGCAGTTGGTGCTTTCGCTAAAGCAGTCGTGAATCTCCTCAACACCGCCACTGTTCACAACGCCGATACTCTTCTTCGTCTTGTCCGGTCTCGCCCCCCTGGTGTTCCTCTCATCACTATGAGTAATCACATGTCCACGTATTGTTTCTAACTCTTTTCGCATTTCGATTAACAGTTTGAAATGTTTATTGTTTGAGTATTTTGCCTTGAAAATTCCGTAAAGTAGAACTGTTGGATTAGTGATAAGCTAAAAATTGCTGATTATGCTCAACCAACATGTACAGAAGTGCTTTGGTTTTCTTCCCCCTCTTTCTAATTTGAGTTTCTGTGTTTTTGATGAAAGTCATTATGGTTTGGATTCTGATAGGTTGGATGATCCTATAATATGGGGATTCAAGGGTTTCCCTACTTTCAATGCGAATCTCGCTAGATGGGTGTTGGCTGCAGACGACATTTGTTTCAAGAATCCGTTGCACTCTTATTTTTTTCGTCTTGGTAAATTTCCATTTGACTCTTCTAGTTTGTTGTTTATTGTCTATTTGTTTTGTGCATGCAACAAGCTAGCTTCTAAGGTGGCCTTCTTTCATTTTGATGCTGGACTGCTGCAAGTTAACTAGTCCCGCACTCTGTTTTTGGGTTTTTGTTTAGAACTCTTGTTAAGGTTGTAAGTCTAGTTCCCTCAACATTATCCTATTTTCAATTAGCCTATAATAGCATTGAATCCTCACAGAATTTCTTTGAGTTTTCAGTAATAGTATGTACTTAAAAAAAATAATATCAATTTTTTGGAGCCTCGCGGTTGATATAAAGATATGGATGCGAGGTGAATATTTGGTAATTAAAAAAAGTTCAAACATTGAAGTCGTGATTCAAGGACAACATTTGGTATGTTGCTCAGTGCGTCATGGACTTGAGTCTATTAAAGCCCCAAATTCTCTCCATGGTATTGAGTCTATTAAAGCCCCAAATTCTCTCCATGGTATTTTTAAAGATGTGTTTTTCATGTGATTTATTGTGATATGTAAATGCAATGGCAAGACAAAGATTCTTTTTCCTTCATTCTTCGCATCAAAGTTTTCTAATTATATTTTAGACCGTAACCCTAGAGAGTAGAAGATGCTATTTCCTTTATGATGACAGCCTTTTCTTGCAGATATTCAGTAACCATTTTTTGAGTTTTTGGTATGTAGGACAATAACTTGTGTGATAAGCATATTTACCCTGAAATGACTTTTACCTGTCAAAATGTAGTGGTTTGAATTTTAGAAAAAGCATTTTGTTAGGATGGGAGTAACTGTTGTTTTAATTGCTGAAGTGGTTACTCACCCTTTGTATTAAAAAAAAATGCTTCTTCCCTATAATAGAAGTTTTTATTTATTTAAAGTGGACCTATTGAAATCTATATAAGCTTTTGTGTGCGCAACTACTACTTTAAATGATGGCATAATCAACTGTTTAAATAATTTATGAATTTCCTTAAGGATGGTTGCACCTTGTTTCCAAGCCTCCACAACCCTCAACGACCATAAAATAACCCAAATATTCTTGTTGCAGTAACATGTTCAGGTCTGGCATTGTCATATCTCGGATTTATAAACCTACTTCAGTCGAGTCATTTTGGCTCTTTGAACAAAGGGCTGACTTACAAATTTTCTTTTCCTGATGTGCATGTTGGAAATTTATTAAGTGATGAAAAAGACTTGACCTTACTTCCATATTGTTTTTTCCTGAAACAGAGTAACTTCTCCTTTTTCTTTTTGTTTTGGGTCAAGGATGTTGGAAGTTCAAAAAAATTTTAAACTTGTGTGGCAGCTGCTAGCAATTTATCAAGTATGATTATTCATGAATTCTCAGCAATGATAATTAACACCTGTTTTTGTTAACGAGCAACAGGTTGATCTGAACAATATTGATATTTGATAGTGTTGCTTCAACTTAATCAGTGCCTTCTTAAGCAAGCATTTAATTGTTTCGACCCACATTGCACAGGAAAATGCATACCCATTATAAGGGGGGCTGGAATTTATCAAGATCACATGAATGAGGCTCTTGAACACTTGAGTGATGGAGAATGGGTATCTATCTAATAATTTGTTTCACTTTAATGTTTTATTAATTAGCTACAGGGTACATTGACAGTTCCACTTTTTGTTTCTGTGTTGATGATTTTACGTTTTCCATAATCAGCTACATACTTTTCCTGAAGGTAAGGTGTCACAAGAAGATGCACCTATAAGACGATTAAAATGGGGAACTGTTAGTCTAATAGTTCGTGCTCCTATAACCCCAATAGTATTGCCAATTGTGCATCATGGGCTGGAGGAGGTATTTTTTCTTTTATTTTTCTGTCTTGTTTCATATTGATGTTCTTTTGATGCAGACTGTTTGTGTAAAGAATTGCTTCTTCTGTCTTACGTGTGTACTTTAATAAAGTCTTGTTCTTAGATTTTCAATTAAATATATGGTGATTTCCATTCGTGATGGATTGTGCCTTTTGAGATGATATAAATATTTTCCTGATAGTGAGTGAAAACTAAAATCAACCATAATTTTCTAAATATTTTCCTGATACTATTGTTTATCTGCCAGTGGAATTTAGATTAGATAACATATAGAAAAGTTAGACTTTGAATTTGAGATCATGTTTGATGACTTCAGATATTTGGCAAGGTTTTGTTCACCACTTATGGATTTGATCAGTGAAAAAATAAAGTTCCATGTGGTCTTTTGCAAAAGTTGGTAATGCTAGTCTCGAACTGCTGAGCAGCCTAACTTCAGCTTGTTTCAATTCTTTTCTCCGTAGGTCAATTATTTTTTTCTCCTGACCTTTTACATTATTTACGTTGTTGGTCTTGCTTAACTTCAAACTTTTTTGAGTGTGATTGATGTTGTTCATGTTTCAATCTAGCCTGAATTATGTTTTCATTAAATTTGGGTTTCTATTTTACAATAAGACAGATGCTTTATATGAATTTTTATTTACAATACTGGTTTTTGTTTTAATGTTAAAGAATTGAAATAGTGTGTATAGACAAAAAAAAACTTTTAAGGGATGGTCATATTCTAAGTTGCTTCTTTTGTCTTAAGGAAAATGCTCTACTCATGACAGCCACAAATCTTTACCACAGCACTATTTAGTTGCTTGTGGTGAAATTTTGTGTTTTCTGAGATGCCTTTCTTTGCGATATTCAAAATTGATGTCAAATGCAGTCTGCAAATGAGGTTGTGGCTTCCATGAATTTGTTGCAGCTAGCAGCTCTATCATGTTAATTTATGCTTCTCATTCTATATTGCTGTTATCACTTGTAGGTGATGCCTGAAAATTTTCGGTTTGGAAAAAGGCCTTTTTTCCCTTTATCCAACAAATGCATCAACATAACTATTGGTGAGCCAATAGAATTTGACCTTCCCAAAATGAGGCAAATGGCTATCTCTATGTCTCGCAATTCATCTCTTCCTACCAATGGATGGCCCATACTTTCCCCATATAGCCTGGATGAAGCAGCACAAAGAAGCCTTTACGGTGTTATTTCCGAGCAACTGCAAACTTCCATGGAGAGCTTGAGGAATTTTAGTAAAATTTCTCTGAGGAAACATTTATAGAAGTCCATGCTTGAAAATTAAGGAATTGCAGTAAAATTTCTATGGGGGCAATCTAAATTTGGAGTTGGGCAGGTCTTCTGTGAAGCCTGCTCAACAGTTGTGAGGGTAAGCTCCACCATCAATTTTTTGCACTGAAACTTACTGTTTTGTTATATCATGGTTTTTGTTCCATGAACTTTGTTTCTCTGCTTGATTTATTCATTTATTGAAGCTGCAAACATTCCATGTTTATTCCAAATAATAGATATTGAGCTAAACTAAGATATCCAAGTACAGGACTACTGAATTTTTAAAAGAAATACTAAAAAACTTTGCAAACACCCTAAGAGAGAGATTCTCAAAAACCATTTTCTATTTGCTGCTGTGCTATCTCTCATCTGGGTATTTCACAGCATAATTGATGATTAGACATGTCATCGCCAACATTAATGGAAAATTTCCGGCTTCTAACTATTTGAAACTCTCTGATATCAGATATTAGCAGCTGTCTATGCGCACTGGAGCGTGCAACTTGTATGTCTATTTCGAATAGTTGGAATCCTCCATATTGTATTTTTCGGATTAATTGACAACTGATATCTGCATGCAAGGCTGATATTGCAGTGACCCTTTTCCTGCATGCTTGTTTGGTTCTGGGCTAGTTTCTATCTTCTGTTTTCCATAAAATTATTTTTTGACCAAATGTCACTAAAAACTGAAAGAAGGGTGCCTCTTTCCCTGCCTTCAACCCCCGATCATTCATTGCTACTCTTTAACTTTTGCATATGCACAACTAAGGCATGTAATTGATTGCATCTAGATTATTTCTGGTAATTAGAAATGCGAATGTGTTGTGTTGAAAAATTGGATGCTTAAGAGATGATTTTCTTTATTAAAATTTTGCGATTTTGGATTAATGTTCTTCAGGGAGATGAACTTTGGAAGCGGAATTGAAACAGCTCTCATTCTTTTCTGCAAGATCATGACATGACAACAATTTGAATTGTATTCTCTCCTGTACTTCTGTAAGATTTGCATGCACAGAATGCAATCATAATTATTTTTTTTTTCATTGAAATTAAGCACCAAACTAGATACACAACAGTGCTCTAAATTTAGAGTTGGTGGAGACAGTGCATTTCGGTTGTGAAACGCACCGTGAGCTGCGTTTTCAAACGATGTCTTACTCATTTGTTCACGTAAATGCTTGGTTCTGGCCATTATTTTGCCACCCACACCAATTCGTGCCGAAGGATACCTCATCTAAGAAATCTATTTTTTTGGGGTCACAAACTCAAAGAATAAAGAGAGCTAATGGGAAGCAAAATAAAATTAGCTTGTCAATTCAAGTCAGATTGCATATTCTCTAACTCGTGAACAAATCATTCCCAAATTACTTCTTTACCATGAACATGCTGACATCCTTCACACTTACCAGCGACACGAAAATCTTGCCAACCTTGCTCTAGTTATTACTCAAATCATTGCAATACATCGATAACAATCGCATGTCCGGATTGAAATGACGCATAAGTTGCATCTCTACGAATTTGTTTTGGCTAACTACATATTTAAAATAACAAAAAAATAAAATTACAAGTGTACAGCCCAACTTTCAAATGACAAGTAATTTTTTTGGAGTAGCGTTTGGGAAAATTACACTTTTATTAGGAAAAAAAATACTGAATTTAACACATAGACCCAGCCCAAATACATTCTTTCAAATAGAAGCACGCGTGAAACTTCTCTAATAAATACCAGATTTATAAATAGGG
Source organism: Flueggea neowawraea (assembly GCA_948243855.1). Classification (NCBI taxonomy): domain Eukaryota; kingdom Viridiplantae; phylum Streptophyta; class Magnoliopsida; order Malpighiales; family Phyllanthaceae; genus Flueggea; species Flueggea neowawraea. The sequence continues at coordinate 5,994 of CAODLS011662956.1, read as the reverse complement.
AGATAAAAGCAATATTTTCGCTAGAAATTGATTTTTTCAAGAAAAAATGATTTCTAGCAAAAAAAAATCTAATTTTTTCAAAAAATCTCCAAATGTCTACATCAAATGTCTACAATGGTTTTCAAAGATCTACTTAAGTGTAAAAAAGAGAGAAAACGAAGATAGAGAAAAAATGATTTCAGCAAAAAAAAAACATGATTTTTTCAGAAAGTTTCCAAAGGTTTCATCTTCAAAGGTCTCCAAAGTATAATACCAGCAAATACATACAAAACGAGTACAAAAATATGTACAAGACAAAAAAAATATGAGCACAAATTGAGTATAAGACAATATTTACCAGTACAACACCAAAAAATGCTTACAAAATTAATTCAAGACAAAAGAATTAAAAACCATTCAGTATTTTTTTATTATTTGGTAAAATTACGAGTCCAAAATCGTCACAAAATGAGTACAATACCAACAAATGCTTACAAAAAGCAAGTACAAAATGATTACAAGTCCAAACAATTAAAAATATTTTCATTATTTTGTTGTTATTTGGTAAAATTACGAGTACAAATAGAAACAAAACGATACCAAACCTAACAAAAAACTTAAATTTGGTTTCATTTACTTTATTATTTAAAAATTGTTTTTTAAAATAATTTATTGAAAATTATTTAGGGACTAATTTAGTGAATTTAGCCTTTTTATGTATTTTTTGTATAATTATAAATAGAAAATAATATTAAATCAGTATAAAACATGGACAAAATAATTTTAAATTTATTTAATTTGATTTCATTTAACTTCAATATTTTAATTTTTTAAATAATTAATAAAATGATTATAAATTTAAGGATTTTTATATAATTTTGCAAACTAATAGGGATTAATATGTTATTTTTCAAAATTGGGGATGAAGCTAGGGCTTCGAAACCCTAGCCTCTGCCCCTTTAAGCGTCTCTTTCTCTCTCGCTCTCTTCTGGTCGCATTGCGTCGCCCTTGCTGTTTCTGTTCTTTCCTTCTCTTCTCGTCTCTATGTCGCGCTCTCTCACACTATCATTCGGATCGCCGCCTATGCCCATTAAAAATTGTAATATCTTGACCATTTTGACTAGGTTTTTGTAGATCTCCATTCAACTCCAATTCAATCTGGAATATTTGGGTGTTAATTTGTTGCTTATGGTTTTTAAAGGAGGGTTACTCAGGTGAACAAAAGTGAGTTACTCAAGTAAGGTGGAGAATGGATTACTCGAGTGAACAATGGATGTCTCTCGAGTTGGAAGAGGCACGACTTACTCAAGTAAGCCATGAACCCAGAATAATCTGGGAAAATTTTACTCGAGTAACATATGTGTGTCACTCGAGTGAGCTTTAGAAAAATATCAAAACGCACAGTTTTTTAGCGTCGAGTCTATAAATACACCTTGACTGCTCCTTCGTTTTTCACTCATTTCTCCGTCTTTTCCCACTCAAATTCACTCAAATCACTCCCATTTTGTTCCTCAAACATTCCTTATTCATTTTCGAGGTAAGATCGACATCCTTTCATCATTTTCATGCTTTCATTTCTTCATTTATGTTCTAGGCTGAGAATGCTTTAGGGCTTGGATTTTATGTCGATTTTATGTTGATTTTGAGTTGCTAGAATCCAAATAATGCTAGATTAAGTTATTATGAACTTAGAAGAACATGATTTAAGCTTTGGTTTTGATGATTTAAGCTTTTGGATCAAATGGGTATGTTCTTGAACATGGGTGACGTTTTGGCCGATTTTGGTTGAGTTTTGGTTAAAATTGCCCTCATTTTTACTCGAGCAGAAAACTTTCTTACTCGATTAAAACTTAGTTTTTCCAGAATACTGATAAACATGTTTTTCCTCGAATGAACCCAACTTCCAATTACTTGAGTAACACTCTACTTACTCGAGTAAGCATACACTCCAACCAAATAAACATGAAATTATTTAATCACCATCTTGAAACTCAAACATCAAATTGGAGTTGAATGAATTGCTGCAGAAAACCTAATAAGAAATTGGCGAGGTGTTACACTATTGGTGATGAAGAGAAATATGGTGGTGTTAAAGTTAAATCAAGTATAGGTGGTGCCTAAACGAATAAAATGATGAAAACTTAATAAAAGAAAAATGAAATTGTGAAGTAAAATACAATCTTAAAATTAAAATAGTTGAAAGTTATGACATGCAGAGAAAATTACAGAAACTTTATTTGTACAATGTTTCTTGGTCTTAGACATGGGCATATCCAGGCCAACCCCAAAAATTGGAGGCCTTGGGTTGAGCTATAATCTATAGCTAGGGTTGTAATCGAGCTGAGCCGAGCTTTGGAGTGTTCAGGCTGAGCTTGTAATTATGTTCTAGCACAGCTCATTAAAGGATAGAAGAGCTCGTGAGGCACTCAAGCTCGGCTCGCTAAAAGCTCGTTAAATTATTACTCGAGCTGGTTACACGGTTACTCGAGCTCGGCTCGATAAAGCTAGTTTAATGGTTACTAGAGCTCGACTCGATAAAGCTCATTTAATGTAACCTCATATAAGCTCGAGATCATTTATAAGCTCATTAAAAATTACAACAAATGATAAAATTTGGTTTAGTTTCCAATTGATTAAGGATGTCTACTCTAAACACAATCATACAACATCAACATAAAACGTTATACAATTCACAATATTATAATGTAATTCTCGATACAACAATACAAACAACTAACTAAGCAACTCTTGATCTTCCTGGGCCATCTCATTTGTATCAGCAGGCTTATCAACTGTATCCTTATTTTGAGTTATATTATTCATTGAATTCTGCATTGATTCGATGTCCATAAAATAAACACCCTACGGTAATAGGAGAAAATGTTAGAAAACAATGATAATACATCAGTGATAATAATAGAATAAAATAACAATAGAAGAAAACAATGAAACATCAACAATTTTCACTTCTCAAATTTCAGTGATGTAATTAACCAAAAAAGGAAAAGAAAAATTGAAAACAAACATTTGTCAATTGAAACTCGTATAACATAAATCAAAATTAACCAAACTCGCTGACAGGAGCAGCAAATCAAAAACTAGAAAAAAAATAAAAATTATGGCTTCTCTATTATGATAGAAGTCAATCTAAACCAAAAAAAAAACAGTAAGAACTTTGCTCACCCTTCTTCAATTCCATACTTAGTGGTTTCTTTTTCTCAATTCCACCCCACTAACAACACAAAACATATACCCTATAAACTTCCTGAAATAATAAAAATAAAAACACAACTCTGAAATCAAAACAAGAATGCCACTTTTTATGAAGAAAAAGAAAGACTCTAATTTGGAATTCCAGTATTTTCTCTTAGATATGGTTTTATGGAAAAAAAAAAAAAAGAAAACAAAGACAACCTTTGATGCAGATTTTTGACAAAAATAAGACATGCAAATTAAGAGCATGAATGAAAACCCATTGCATCAAAGAGTTCATACTTCTCTTAAAACACAAGCTCGGTTTGATATGCGAGTTGTGGAAACAAAAATCTCTAGAAAACACATCAGTCGAAGTTAAGTGACATACAACGATGGAGAAATAGAAATCGAGCAGGAAGAGTCGTGGCTTAGAGACAGAAATGGAGGAGGAAGAGTTGTGACAGAGAGACGAAAATGGGAAAGGAGGAGTGGCGGACACAGACGGACTAGGGTTGTTTGAGTGAGAGCTGAGAGGAAGAGACGAAGGTCGATAAGTGTGCGACACTAGGTTTTAGTCGGTTTTTAGTGGAGACAGAGGGTTCTTTCGTTTTTGAGTGGAGTCATGAGTGTGTGTGTGTGTGTGTATGTGTGTGTTTCAATTAGAGAGTTGTGAGTCAATACTACGTAGTTTTGAGTGAAACTAGGTAGTATTGACTTTATTTTTTAAAAATTAACAATATATTTAATATTTTTTTAAAATGATCAAAAAGTCTAATATATATATATATATATAAAGTATAGTTTATAACAATTGAAAGATTTTTATAGTTGTAATTTAAAGATTTAAGTAGTTAACAAATAATAATAATTGCACTAATGTTCAAGAAACAATAGCATTTGTGTATTAGACTACTTAATGTCTTTCAAGAAACAATATCATTTAGAGTGTATACTACTTAATGTTAATAACATCTAGTGTGTACTAGTTCAGTGTTTGAGGTTTAGGGTGTAGAGTTTATGGTATAGTACATAGACGTTACAAGTAATTTAATTGAGTTTACAGTATAGAGTTTAAGGTATAATATATAAGGTATATTGTTTAAGGTATATATCATAGTATATTATATTTTACAAAAAGTTTAATTGAGTTAAGGATATAGAGTTTAAAGTATTGAAAGTGTATACAAAAGGAATACTAAGATAACATTATGCTAGAGGTGATTTATGTGCTTGATGATCTTGAATTTCTCTCTAGTTTGATCTTTGGTATTTTTAATTGATGTAAATGATATGAGTTTTGACACTCTGATAGCTATTTCTCTACCTTTTCTTGATGTATTTATAACCTCTCTAAGCATTAAGACCGTTGGAGTTGTTGTTCTAGGCGTTGGAGTGCAATCATTCTAGTTCAAACTATCTGGACTTGTCTTGCGTACGTGTTTAAATTGTACGTTAAGGCCTTTATTTTTCATGAAATTGTGAATTAGTCCTTAAATTTGTAAAATAACACCTTTGTACATCTAAATTTCAAGTTGAACACACCTTTTGTACACATAAATTTTAGATTGTGTACACCTTTGTACACCTAAATTTCACGTTGTACACTTAAATTTCAGGTTGTGTACACCTTTTTACTCCTAAATTTCATGTTGTACATCTTTGTGCACCTACATTTCAGGTTGTATACATATTTGTACACCTACATTTTAGGTTGTGTATACCTTTGTACACATAAATTTTATATTGTGTACATCTTTGTACTCCTAATTTCAAGTTGTGTACACCTTTGTACACCTCAATTTCAACCCTTTGTTTCCTAGTAATATCCAACCTAGTTTGTCGCTTTGTATTTAGGTTTGGTGAAGTCTATTGGCCGATGTTGTATGTTTTTGTTGGTTTGTGAAACGTTGGGTGGAAATATGTGCTTCCTATAGCACTTTTCTTCAATATGTCCAGAGTTAGCACAATAGGTGCATATGGTTTTTTTGAGGTTTGAAAATTTTGTTTGGGTTCAGATTTGGAAAAAAAGCTTGGGGTTCTATGATAGGACTATATAAAGTTGCTTGCTGTGTGCTATTAAGTTGTCTTTCATGTTGAGCCACCATCGTAAACACTTTCTTAATATCAGGGAGGTCAATCAACATGATTGGAAATTTGACTGTAGTATATGACCCATTGAGACCTCTAAGAAAATTAATCACATAATCTGATTCTTGATACGATTTAATAATGAAAGAGCAAATACCACACTAGAAGGAGGGATTGAATAGTGTGGAACTCGAGGCTTTGAAATTTTTTCGTTTAGGCAGGTAAGAGACAAACTAAAACAATAAAGAAACCAAGGGAATTAGAGTGGTTTATCCAAACACTTGTCTACATCCATTACCTAAGTATCACCAGTTAGGATTTCCACTATTCTCAAACTTTGCTTACAACTTTCACTTTCAAGGTAAGTGAGAACTCTTACAATTCTTGATTTCGGTTCAAGAACAAACCAGCCTAGGATCTACCCTTGATCCCAACCTCACAAATACTATGTTTATGAATGATAAATCGCTCACCAACAGATTTGAAACAAGGATACAAGTAACTAAGAATTGGAATAAGCACAATAAAACTTGTATCACCAAGAACAATGAACAAGGCTCAAATTCATGTTGCAATCTGTTTATAGGTCGTTGTTGTATCTCTCTTGATTGCTCTGAAAGTCTATTTATACCTCCTGATGTTTATCTAGCCATTGTGACTCATAATATGCCCGTTGGAGTGTGAAATCAATCTTGATTTTCTTTCCTTTTCAGTGCTTACTCGAGTAACACA
>CAODLS011662940.1:0-15072 GCA_948243855.1 Flueggea neowawraea | reverse complement strand
AGGAGAGCTTGAAGAAGAAGCAAATCAGATAATTTGAGCTTGATCACGTGCCAATCCAACCTTAAATGGGTGTTTTGCTTGCAAATGATGGGTAAAAGTACCATATCCATCTCTATACTTGAATTTGTAGACATGATTACAATAATGACAATAAACGTCAAACTTACCATCTCCTTTTAGCGTCTTCTTGAAATGAACTTTGAAAATGTCAGAATTCGATATTTTGGCACCTTACTCTTGTGTGGGAGGTGGTTGAATTTTGCTCTCTTTAGTTTGCAAATATGCATTCATCTCAACATTTTCAAAAGTTCTATCTTCACTTGCCATTTTTTTTACTAAATATGAAAAATGATCAACAAAAATTTAATTTTAAAAAATGCATAACAATGAAGAATATCACAATTTTAATAAAAATAATATAAAAAATAATATAATGAAAATTTAGTATAATAAAAAATATAGTAACAATAATTAATTTTTTTTATTTCTAATAATAAATATAGTAAACAAAGTGAGTGAATTTTGAAATTAAATTGAATGAGAGAATTTTGAGAGAAGAATGTAGATTGTAGAGAATTGATGTGAGAAATTTGAGAGAAAGAGTATCAGTATTTATAGCGAGAAATAAATTAAAAAAATTTAAAAAAATAAAAAGTTTGACCGTTGGACCCATGTGACCGTTGCCAAATGTCCAATTTGGATCGTTGGCAACGGTCATAACTTATGCGGGCAAGTGGGCGGTGGCCTGCCTGGGCCTTATAGTATGAGAATCACCGGTTGAACCGGCGGTTCACGGTTTTCTAAAAGGGTGAACCAGAATCGGACCGCATAGGTGACGGTTCCGGTTCTAGTTCTGGTTGGTCCGGTTTCGGTCCGAACCGACGGTTCAGTTCCATTTTGGCCACTTCTATAAATAACATATATGAAACATATATACGACATATATACAAAATTCTATTGGTACGGACGTAACATAGAAAATTGAGATGGTGAATCTGTAATATCAATTTTTTATTGCCTTAATTGTGTAAGAAGGTAAGAAATCCATATTAACGCCCATTAAATGAATATTGGGCCTGCTTAAATCATGGACTCTGGTGGCCCAATAACGCATATGGGTTACTCTTCTGTTTGCTACTTTTGGATTGAATCTTGCTACTTTTCAGTTTTGACGTAAATATATTTTTATAATTGCCATTTGAAATTCTCAAAAGATATTTCTCTAACAATTTAATTATCACTAACAAAAGTATTTTTCAGGCTCGTTAGTTCTTTGTTGGATGTCCTCCTAAAATCTCTTGGGTCACTAGTGATATAAAATTTGGTTGGTTCTCAAGAGATTTAATTGGAGCTTTTTTATTTTGCTCATTAGGGGTTTCTTCCTTTTTTTCTGTTGTTTCCTGGAGGTTCCCTTTAGAAGACTGCTCATTAAGGACTTATACTGGTATTTTTCGTACATCCGTTTTGGAATCTGCGGCATCCATAACCTGCTTCTCCATTTTCTTTCTAGCCTTTGGGTTTAACACCTTTGGGCGTTGCCCCCGAGTATTTTTGTTGAGTCTTCCTCTGGGGCCTCATCCATTTTGCGAAGTGGTTGATATGTCACCATAGGTTGCTTGCCCAGGCGCTGATATGCTTTTTGGATCGACACTTTTAGCCACTGCCACTGAGTGTGGATAAATTTCTTTCGATTCTCTATAATATTTGCAACATTTCATTAAGCTTAGGCGTATTCCTAGCCTAAATTTCTTCCATCAGAATGTCTTTCATGGCCTTTGTTGTTGCATTGGCCTTTTCATCACCGTTCCCAAGACTAGAAGTGACAGTTTTTTTTTACTCCTGGTTTTCATCACTGCTTATGATGTTCGACCAAGCGTGCCAAAAGATTGTTCCGTTAATTTTCTTGAAGAAAGATAAAGAGGACAACACTGCCCTTTAAGAGAAGATTGATAGAGCGTGCCAATGAGTTTATGTTATGGTTCTCCTAATTTGATAATTGAAAATGGTATAAACAAAATTTGCACTCAATGAATCAAACTTTATTAATCAAACGATTTGGAATGATCAAAGGGATATAAATCATTAACTGTAGGTCTTTTGCATCTTTAGCAACAATAGCAAGATAGCAATGCCAAAACTTAGAGAAAATGATGATGTAAGCACTGAAGACAATTAAATTGATGAAGAAAACTTGTTTAGAAGACAGAGGATGCTGATAAAAGGAAAAATAAAGACTGGGGACACTTGATAGAAATAGAAAATTAACAGAGGACACTGATAGCATAAAGCTGAGGATGCTAAAATGAACAAACTATGAAATTCATGTTGGTATAGGATTTTATTTGTGAATTTGGTTGGAGATCTCTTCTTTAGCGTCCTCTGTGTCTGTTTATACTGTTATGGCACTAATCTTGTTATCTTGCTAGAGAGGATAACTTGATTCCATCATTTACTTTAATTCCATTGATTCCTCCATTCCTTGCTCTATTTTCCTCTGACTTTCTGATTTACAGCAATCAACATTTCTAACTTTCCTTTTCTATTCCAGATTTGTTGCAATCAAGCATCTCTTCATGCTCTAATGTCCTAAGTCATAGTGGTTGCACAATTGTTCTTTTGTTCTAGGTCCTAAATATTTTGTAATTAAATATCTGTCCCCATTTTCTGTTGTCCTCGATGTTCATTTGACAGACGTATGATGTATGGCAGTAAGCTTCCTTCTTTGGTGTCTTTGCATTTGGGTTGTGACCTCCAGAAAAATTGACTCGCCTTTCTTGTCCCTAATTTGTAGTGATTGCATATTGGTTTCCTTCTTTTTCCATTTAAGAAATTTGCAAAATTCAACCGTAAACAGTTTGTTATACTAGAAGGTTGATACGTCTGATCGGTCGATTTGGTTTGAAATTATATATATATATGTTGCCAACGTTTGAAATTGTATAATTGATTGTTAGTAAAGATAGCAAGAAAAACTGTCTTTGAACATTGATGACGTCATCAATATTTTTAAAAATAATGAACTCTAGCATATTTGAAAATTTCTTTGCTTTTTGTCTAGCACTAACACTTCGAATATTAGATCAACTTTGATCCTAAAAGGAAAAGGAAAAATAAAAATAAAAAAGACAAACTCGATACGATAAGTGTGTCACCATTTGTCTTAGTTATTGCTTTCTGCTGCAATGAAAAGGTGACTGCAAATTAGTTTTCGACAGAATAGTTAGGTATTGCTTCCTCATATTTAGGGCTGTTAATTTCTGATACGATAATACAATTTTAAAAGATGACACGACACTATTGATATAAATTTAAATTTTTTTTAATGTTTATATATTGTATAATAATTTGCGATATGTAAATGACATGACATGATAACACGTGTTAGAAAAAACCGACGATAGAAGAATGTGAAATAACAAAGAGCAAGAACACAAGATTTACATGGTTTGATTAATTCGATCTACGCCCACAGACAGATCACAAGTAATTCTATCATTCAGAGTCAAAACCAAGCATACAAGCTTACAACGGCGTTCCAAAAGCATTACCCGGCCATCAAAAAACACCCAAGATACTCACAAGCTATATATTTATATGTTTACAATGAATACAAGTCAAATTAGGACAACTCAAACCCTAAAATACGTCCTAAAACATTCCAGAATAAAGACAAGGGCATGTCACCTAAGACACAGACATAAGCATAAAGACACGGGCTTGTACACGCGTCTGTGTGTCAAAGAAAACATGACACGGTTTGCACAGCATGGTACACGGCCGTGGCCAAAACCGTGTCCTCCTCGTCAAGCTCCGGTTTGCCTCTTTTCCTTCACCCAATCCTTCATGATTCTTGCTTAATTCATCAATATATCAAATAGCTCCAATCTTGATCAAGAAAATTACTTCCACATTAATAACACAAATGGACACATCTGCTGATATCTTCACTCAAATAATTTTCTGCAATGTGTCCGTTGGCACGCATGTGAAGTTCTGATAACTAGCTAGATTGTTCTTTGCTTTAATATTTAGGTTGCTTGTACGAGTTTCGCCTCATGGCAGCAAGCTAGCTAGATTGTTCTTTGCTTTTATCTAAAAGGAAAGGTTCTAACATAAACTATTACTTTGTATTTAAAAACGATGTGATATGCAAAATCCCATTACGGTCAAATAAATTCTGATTAACAAATCTCACAAAATATAATAAAGAATTACTAAATAAAGAGTAAGAACATATTCAGCATCCTCCTTATATTGACTCCTTGTAAAATTATATTTAATTTAATTTCTTTATTTATTTTGAAATTTAAAGTCAATTTACTTTTAAATTATCTAATATTTTATTATTGACTCACAAAAACTGAAGACGAATGAAGCCTCATATTCATAGATGAAGAGTTACTTTCTTTTTTGATATAGTAATAAAATATTAATTAAAAATACAACAAGTAGAATTATTGTAATTTTCAAGATACATTTAAATAAAAAATTGAATTAAAAATAATATAATAGGAGATAGTGAAAATGCTCTAAATTCATGAAGCGAAAGTCAGGCAATACTCTATTCAAGTAACCTCATGCATGTAAATAGGCTCCCTTTTTCATTTTATTTTTTGAACTCAAACTCAAGCCTCAACATCTATTGACTTAAACATCAGAATGTTTTCCAGAGTAGAATGTTCGATCCTCACTCAACCTATTTTTAAGAAACCAAAATGTCTGGTTAAAGCTCGGACTATTTTAAACCAAAGATAATTAAACAAAAGATAAGGGGTTCAATTTTTTTTTCACAAATATCAGAGTTTAGAATTGAAGACCCAAGAACGTACTGAAGGTTGAAGCTTGAGGACAGTGGTGGAGCCAGGATTTGGTTAAGGGGGTGTCAAATCCGGACTCCGTCACTGATATGGTGTCTACAGTATCCAAAAAATTATATATAAAAAGTTACATTACATTAAATTAAATATTTGAATATATGTAGTGAGTGAGTGAGACGCCGAGAACTCTTGAAGATTCAACACTACTCATCGGTCTCTCGTTTAAAAAATTCTCCATAGACTAGATCAACAAATAAAATATTTTGTATAATAAAAAAATTAAACCCAAAATCAATTAACCTAGCAATTTAAAACATCTAACTAATTCAAATATATTCTAACAAAATTTAAATCCATTCAATCACAAATTTAAAAATCCTACGCTACAATCTACATAATTTAAGTCACAGTTTCATCAATCAACAATCCTACCCCTAAATCCTCTTTTTCTTTTGGGATGACGCGGCGACGGTAACCCTACAGCTTTGTCTTTTTCGGAAGCCCTCTCCATCCATTCGTGGCTTGTTTCCACCTCCGGCCATTGCTAGGTCTCAGTCTCCTACGGCCCAGCAGCCTCCCAACCGACCTCCTTCTCCTAATCTGGACTGTTACGTCGGCATCTCCGAATTATTCTCCAAGCCAAAACTAACCCAGCAGACTGTGAAGCATGTGATTGCACTCTCAGCTACTGTCGACCTTACAACCCATCTGCCTTCCGTCCATCAGTATTCTGACCAGAAGGCTTCTGCCCAGCAGCCCACTTCTCCTAATTAGGATTGTTTTGTCGGCGTCACCGAGATGTTCTCCAAGCCGAAACCCACGCAGCAACCGATGACCCTTTTTGCTCCTCCCACGGCTCAAGATATCCATACCAAGGCTCCTCTTCACACACCACTTTCACCAACTCCACCTCAGCCCTTCTATGTCATTTGCCTCGGTTGTCAAGGATGCAAACCCCATCTTACCATCTTCCTCGATTACACCTGAAAACAAAGGAGGATATGTTTCTATTAAAATCAATGAGGCAGCTTCTGCAGAGAGACTCAAAATTTGTCACAATGCTTTGATAGGCCAGATTGTGTTGTTGAGTGGGAAAACACCATAGAGGGTGCATGACTTGAAGGTGAAGCTAACATTTTTTTGGGGTTTCAAGGAATGGAGATTAATCTCTCTTGGTTGGGGTTATTATCATATTATCTTGTATTCGCCAGATGAGAAAGCTCATATTCTAGGTCGCGGTCCAATTTCATTGATTCCAGGAACACTCAGACTCCAACATTGGTCGCCAGACTTTGATCTGAATGCATAAAAACTGACAACAGCTCATGTCTGGGTGAGAATATACAAGCTTCCATGGGAGTATTGGCATCTGCAATTGTTAGTAGACATCTCGAGTGGAGTGGGGTCGCCAGTAAGGATTGACGATACCACGCTACCAGAAGACTTGGGGCATTTCGCTCGAGTTCTTATTGAGGTTGATTTGGCGACATGCCTTCCAGAGATTTTAATGTTAGAAAAGCCTGGTAAAAGTTTTTTCATCAACGTGTTTTATGAAAATTTACCAGAGTTTTGTTCTTCATGCTATAGTATAGGTCATGATTTGGCAAGTTGTCGCTTCAATAAACCTGTGGAGATCCGCAAGACAAAATCGGTCATGAAAACAAATCCTGCTAAATAGGCAGTTTCAAAGAAGGACAGGGTTCCTAAGAGTTCTGAAATTCCTTTCCCTAATACTTTTCAGGCACTTCGGCATGATCTAGAGATGTCTTTGGAAGTGCCATTGGACGTATCTAAAGGTCCTCCTTTTGACATTGTAGCTGTTGTCGAATCATATGGAATGCAGCCTGCTGGCACAGATTCCCCACGACATGGTCATGCTATTCATGTTGCACAGTTGATTGTTGAGAATGCTCCTTGTGTTGACAGTGGCCGAGTGTTGTGATAATCTGTCTCTGCCACAAGTGACTTCAGAAGAGCAACATGTTGTGATTCTGTTAGGTAATACTGGGGATCCTTGCAGATCTGAAAAAAGGGTTGGTTTATGTGGATGTTGTTTAGATTAGTGCAGATGTCAATGGGGCAGACATGGAGGATACGATGTCAACTTCTTAGGCTGATGTGGCTGAGGAGGAGGAGGTGGATAAGTGGATTACACCTTTCTCTCACAAAGCCATGAAACACTCTGATGGGAAGGCTAAATATCAACCAAGACTCTCCAGGAGGCTGCCTCGTCAGCCTACACATTACTTATGAAGGTAGTCTGACGTTGTCTATTCCAAGGAGTGCTACCAATTTTTGTAGCCTCTATTTTGTTATTTTTGGCGTAATGACTTTTTTTATTTCTATTAATAATATTTTGGAGCTGAGGAGCGTGATGTTATTGGGGTGCCAACCTAGTTGGGCTATCCTAATGCATCACTGTTTCCTACCCCTCCCGCATTTCATTAAAAAAATCCTAACCCTAAATAAAATAAAAACTTAATTCCACTGAAAAATAGAAAAAAAGGCTTGGTTTACCTGTGAGAGGGATGAATGGCGTCGGCGAAGGAGAAGACATGAGCCAGCGGCAAGGTGGAGCGCAACGGCGTCGATTCATTGGATTCAAGAGTGTGTCGACGTGGAGAAAAGCAGTGGCGAAGAACCGGAGAAGAGAAACTAAAATGGGGAGAAGAGAGTGTGACTTTTGGGGCTCTTAATGTGACCAAGAACGGTCACTTTTTTTTATTTCAGTGGGGCAAAACGATGTTGTTTCACCCCACTGACTTATATTTTTTCTAACCCCATAGGGTTAAACGATGTCGTTTCACCCTGTGGTCTCAAAATAATGATAAAAAAGAATAGACATTATGCTTCGTTTGTCTTCCACAGTCCTCACCTCTGAAGCTCAAGTCTTCAATGGTGCCTCTTCCTTCCATGAGTAGATGGTTCCCCCTCAATAGAGGACTACCACTAGAGGGGGGCTTCCATGGCCATTCTTCGGCACCAAAGGGTGCTCGGGCACCCTTTGGTCCCTCAGTGGCTCCACCACTGCTTGAGGACATCAAAGCTAGTAGAGCTAAGAGTTTGAAAATTCTAACTCGAAGACACTAAAACTTGAAGATGTGTCCCCAACAATAACTTTTATTATTGTATTTAGGCAACAATAAAAAAATCATACAATAACTATTGACAAAATAAATCATATCCTCATAACATAAATGTGATTGATTTTTCTTAAATAATTGATCAATTATTTTATTTTCTTCTTAAATTATTTTTAATAAATTACTTTTCATTATCAATCCTTATTAAAATATTAAAATTTTCATTTAATCTAGTTAAGTCAAGCACTGAAAAAATAATTGACTTAATAGATTAAATTAACCTTACCTTTACACTTTAAATTAAAAATGACCAATTTTTTCCAAGATATTACGTTCATTTTTTTATAAGTCGTCGAAAATCGAACCCAAGAATTCTTGGCATTTGTGTATGTAGCAATTGCTACACCTTTCCAAACATTTTTCAGATATAGCAAACCATTTTTGTATGTAGGAGTTGTTGTTGATTACCTAATGTCAAGTGGTGGTCACGGTTCCAGAACCGCCGGTTCCAGTATCGGTTCAGGAACCGGTGCTTTCGGTTCGTTGAAAGGGGTGAATAGGAACCTAACCGCCCAGGGACAGTTTTGGGCGGTTCGGTTTTAGCTCTGGTTTCTAGCAGTTCAGTCAATGGTTCTGGTTCGGTCCTATTCGAACCAGATTTTTTTTTTAAATTTTGTTGTACTCAATTTTTGCCCCAATTTAGTTCGGTTTGGTTTCGATTTGTAATTGTTAAATATAATTGTGAATATAGATATTCTCTATCATATTTTAAATAAAAGATACTAATAAAAATTTTAGAAATATAATTATATAGGTAATATGTAATACAAGCAATTAATTTGTACACATGTAAAAAATAAAAAATAGGCTTGAACTTAATTTCATCAACAAGTAATTAAAATGAATATGGAATACAAGTAATTAATTTTTACAAATGTAAAAAATAAAAAGAAAAATAAAAAAATGGGCATGAACTTAATAAAAAATGTATGACAATACAAAAATATAACAATGTTAATAAAAGTAATATAATAAAAATTAGTATTATAAAAAAATAAAGCAACAATAATTAATTTTTAGTTGGATAAAAATTAGTATTTCTAGTAATAAATATTGTAAAAAAAAAGTGAGTGGATTTTGAAAATTAAATTGGATAAGAAAATTTTGAGAGAATAGAATTTTGAGATAGAATAGAAAGATAGAAAATTGATGTGAGAAATTTTAGACGGAGAATTGATATATTTATAGTGAGAAATGAATAAAAAAAGATAGAAAAAAGGGGTCGGTCCAATTTGGACTGTTGGTAATGGTAATGAGGGCGATGGGACGTTGGTCAGCGAATCGTCAAACCACCGGTTCACGGTTTTTTAAAAGTTTGAACCGAAATCAGACTGCATGGGGACAGTTCAACCGGTTTCGGTTCGCTCATTTTCAGTTCCGGTTCCAGCCAGTTCGATTTCAATTCGAACCGGCTGTCCGATTCGGTTTTGGCCACCTGGATGTCTAATGAAGCAGCAAGCTAACGTATCATTACTTATCACCCTGAGAGTCACGTACGTGAGCATGCCAAATGATATCATCATACCATGTCAATATTGTTGTCAATAACACATCCGATTTCAATGCCCAATTCTAGCAGTAAACTAGCAGGGTTAAAATAAATCCAAATCTTGTGTTATTTTTTTTATGAATTAAAGTTTGTGTGAAGAGCAAATTAAGAAGCGTAAAACATTGTGCCAAAATGTCATACTATATAAATACCTAATGAAACTTGTCATATATATTTGATTCTCCACCATCATACATAGTTTCAATTAGCCGCTTCGAACAAAACCAAACCTAAATGATGTATTCCAAAATTTTAGTTGCCCTCTTTTGTCTTCTTAGCTTAGCCATAACCCTTCCAACAATTACCCATAACACACCACAAGACTACCTCAATGCCAACAATGCAGCTCGTGAATGTAGGCCAGGGACCTCTAACTTGGGACAACACTATGGAAGCATATGCTAAAAACTACGCCAATCAACTTATTGGCGACTGCAAACTTGTCCATTTAGGCGGACCCCATGGGAAGAACATAGCTTGGAGCAGCGGCGACCTCACCTACAAGGCAGTCGTGAACATGTGGGTTGGAGAGAAACCCTACTATAATTATGACTTGAACATTTGCACTTACTGTCACGATCCATTGCAAGCTCGTGACTGGCGTACGAGGTGAACCGTCTGTGAGAGCCCGACTCATCTCGCACAAGCCTCAGAGAAAAGAACATACTACCCAAACAATTCAGATTAATAAAACACTTGTTAAAACGTTTAATATATGAAAACATAATAAAACATATACGATTTTATAAGCAATCAAATATAAAATAATTATGCGGAAAATCAGCAAAAAAAAAAAGTCAAAATGGCAACCCGGTAACCCAACTACATCCCGATGCGGAGCTCTAATAAAATAAAAGACAAGCCTGGACAAAAGCGGCATCACTAACCAAAAGACGCATCACTGGATGATGGGATCTAGAACAGTTGCCGAAGCCAAAATATGTGAACCTGCTCAAAAGGAATCACATGAACAGATAAACAAAAGAGGGTCAGGGCCTTTTAAGGAATAATACTCCAGATCGCCTTATACGTGCCTCACAAAGACTATTTGGAAAACAGTTCCAAAACTACTACAAAAAGGTATAATTAAGTGTGTGTGTGTGTGTGTGTGTGTGTATATATATATATATATATATATATATATAGCCTTTCAAAATCATTTCTCAAAAAGTTCGCAAACAAAGCAATCACAAACACAGAGGAAAAAAAACGATTTTCATTTTCAAAGTCAAAACATGTATACAGATATATGGGACCAAATCATAGGCGTGCATCTAGCACTAATAACATAGTATGTGGGCTCCGTCACAATCAATATCAAATCATGTGTTGGATCAGAACACATGACTAGTGGCAATCCTAATAGCTGAGCTTATCAAATCGTTGATATACCAAATGTTATATTTATCCTCGTAACGTAGGAGTCCCATATTAGAAAACAGAAAACATAATATATATATATAACAATTCAAAATAGAATTCTGATTACTAACACATAATCAGTTTATCCTTAGTCAATCTTTAGATTAGTTCATTTCAGAATATGTTCAGCATAGCAAAATCATATAGAGTTCGAGACACAGCATATGTGTCTGAAGCTGTTATTCACTCGTCTGAAAGTCCAAGTGAAAAAAACCTGTCAGGCTCCACTAGTCGGTGGCTGGTCTCTCGGGCACGAACAAGAAGCTGAACAAAAAATATATATATATCGACAACTATATCAAAAGCAAATCCAAATGCAGTATTGTGGCAATACCATATGTATGATGTGCAAATACAAATGCAAAACTCTTGAAAGATCCCAAATTATCCATATCGAATGATAACTTATCATTCTAGATCCAAAATCCAAACTGTATATAAAATTACAGCTTAGTCATCGACCAGTGTAAAATTATGTTCTAGTCCCCAGAATTTGGCAAATTATAAAATAGTTCTCGCTAACTAGCTTTTCTTAGTAGTCAGAATCCCCAAATAAGTCTCCGAACTCTTAGAAAAAGAAAAACCAAATGCAAAATTACAAAACGAGTCTCTAAGGACCCCTTCTTACTCTAGTAACACTAAAGCTTACTCGAGTAAGAGACCCCTAATCTTACTCGAGTAAGACCAACCTCATCTTAGTCCAGTAAGCACATCCATTTACTTGAGTAAGATAGCACAACGATTACTCGAGTAAGCTCATGTGCTTACTCGAGTAAGACACTACCCAAAAATTCCCAAAGTCAACCAGCTCTGGATTTCACTGATTAAAAACAATCTCAAACACCCACATTGCCTATAAACAAACCCCTGAACTCAATTTTACGGTCAAAACCATCAGAACAACTCTACAAAGACGAGAAATCGCCCAAACCCTAATTGGTTCAAACACATTTCAAGAACATCCTTGATTCCCATGAATTTAAGTTATCACTAGGTATTTCTAGACCCCCAAACCCATGATCTAGCAACCCCTAACAAGAATTCTTACAGAAACAACACAAACAAGAGCCAATGAACAATTGTCCAAAACCCTAATATGAATGTTCTTGCAAAAATGATGAAAAATGAAGTAAAGAAGCATTTGGAAGCTCAATCTTACCTCAAGGGATGATCAGGAATGAAGGGGAACCAACAAAAATGTCTCCTGGACGGATTGAGAGTGTTTAGAGAGAGAAATGAGGGTGAAAGAACAAAGGAGTTGGGTGGGGGTATTTATAGACCCCAGTCCCGATCCAGTGCTTACTTGAGTAACACATCTCCAGGTGTTCTTTGTGGTCATCCCAGAACACGGCTTACTCGAGTAACAACAATGGCTTACTCGAGTAATCGGCACCCCATCTTAGTCGAGTAATGCACAAATGCTTTCTCGAGTAATCCCACATAAAAACCCACAATTTTTCACTCAACACTCCAACCACCAAGATAAAAACAGGACGGAAAGGAACACTACAAGGAATCCGATCACGACTCAATGGGGTATTACACTTACGGTCAGCAATGTGGACATTACACTCAAGTGGTTTGACGTAAATCAATTCACATGGGTTGTGCAAGGACGAGGTGCAACAATGGCGGAACCTTCGTTATATGCTGCTATGACCCTCCTGGCAACTACTTTGGACAGAAACCTTACAAAATTATTCTGGAGTTCCAATTATATTGTAATATTGCGATTAAATTCTTGCCACGAATAAAGCTCATAAGGAGCTATGTGTGTTCCGGATGTAATTGATATATGATTAATGGGATGATGAATTATTAATTACGTTGTATCTCACAGCATGCTACGGAAAATTGAGAAGGAACTACCTATATAATAGTTTGATGTACAACGAATGAGTTACAAGTCATTTAAATTTTCTTTACAACTTAAAATTTTATGTGAAATGGTTCTTCCATACATATATCCATATACATATATTAAAATGATATGTATTGCAATGCAAAAAATTGACACATATCCTACAATTAGATTATTTAGCAATAAACACTCTGATGTATAAAGGGTTTTTCTTTTAATTTTTTGAATAGTTTCTGACAAACAATGTGAGTTCCACTTTTTCGAATAGAGCCTTAATGATATTCTTGGAGGCATAACTGCTCCACCAAAGTTCATCTACTCTTCCACATCAAACTCATCTCCAACAGATCGATAACTGAATCTGGATCATATTACTTGGTTCAACAAAGATCAACTCTTCTTTTCTTGGTTGCAGTTATTGATTACAAAAACTTGTTGCATTCTCCAACTCTTTTTCAAAGTGTCAACTCGAGGTTGACAACGGAATTGAGAAGTGAAAAGTTAAAGGATTTGGTGTTGCCTAGTAAACTAAAACGTTCACTTCTATAAGACAAATAACATGCACTTGTGGATAATTAACTAGAGTTAAAAAGTGAAAATGATATTTGCATTAATTAAGAGATAATAATACAAAAGAGAAC
The DNA here is from genome assembly GCA_948243855.1 of Flueggea neowawraea. Classification (NCBI taxonomy): domain Eukaryota; kingdom Viridiplantae; phylum Streptophyta; class Magnoliopsida; order Malpighiales; family Phyllanthaceae; genus Flueggea; species Flueggea neowawraea. The sequence continues at coordinate 1,639 of CAODLS011662940.1, read as the reverse complement.
TTGTGAACTTACACTTGAAGTATGAGAACTCATAGCAGTATGTTCAAAAGCAAACAGAAAGAATTCAAGTCTTGATTAATAACAGCAGTGAAATTACAACGAAAGAAAACTCTATACTACCGAACAATATATGGTAAAGTAAAGGTAAAGCTAGTAGTAGAAAAATGAGTCTTGATGATGTTCGTATTGTCCTATAGTGGTTCTCTCTTTTAGACTCTACTTCGCACCCAGTGAAATGGCTATTACTTAGATCGTGGCCTTCCCACACGTTTCCCTGACAACTCCCCATGTTCTTCAAGGTTTTTCTTTTCCACGTTTTATGAGAATGGTAAACATGGGTGAGAAGCAATATTACCCCACGATCCACTATGTACACTTTGTCAGCCAAGTCATGGCTCCTATCTAGTTTCTTGGCCTTGTCCGCGTTTTAAAATGTTCTTTTTCGAGATGATGATCTTTCCTTTACGTTACACTGTCGACCAATCATCCTTCCCCATTCTCCTACCCATGTCTTTTCACCCACCTTAACGTTTGGAGGTGATACACCAACATTCACCTTGGTTCCTGAAATGGCGATTTTACTATTTGGTGTGACTGTGGGGACGGTTATCCTTTCTTCAATTAGCCTTCCATGCTCACACTTCCCATATCGAAATGATTATCATTTTGTGCGAGATTTGGTTGTTTCTGAAGACCTCATGATCGGCACTCTTTCGCGGACTAATTAGCTGACATTCTCACATAACTTGGTATTCATTTGGTCCATCCATCTCATATATGGTGTGATAATTTCGAAGCTGTCTTTTGTACGATGATCCTACTTTTCGAGCTCGCACATGCCATATGGAAAGTCCATTATCATTTTTGTTCGGAATCATTATGTGGCTTTAAAACATCACTGTGGGTTTTTTATCCTCCGTCGTTCAATTCGATGATATTTCAACCAAGTCGACATGTCCAAAATTCAATTCAGCCACTTCATTGACACTTGAATAGGAGGCCCAACAAATTATATTATGGTGGCTCTGGTGTATCATCTTGAAACTTCACTTAAGAAAAGGGCACCTTATTGATGGAATAATTCCCACCTAATTATACGCACTATTTGATATTGACTCTTAGGTTGGAACAATACAGTTTCACAATTTTAGTTTTGTATGCCATATTAATCGCATATTTATTATTTTTTATAGTTAATCTTTCGTGTATTCAAAATTTTGTTAATTTTGACTTGTTATTAATTGTTGCAGCTAGGCCCTAGAAATTCTAGCAAAACTTAGCCGTCTTGAAACCATTTCGCCAAAGATCATTCCGTGTTAATGTGTATCATTCTTCAGTTTTTCAAAACAATTATGCACACGGAAGCTGATCAAGTAATTTTCCCCTCAATTATATCCAATTGTGTAACACCACGAAACATGCATGCATGTACCAATCATCTCGCAAGTCTTCAGCGAAAATTGTCCCAATGACCAAAGAAACTGAGAAAAATACGGAGTTGTTTAATTGATAAAATTTTTAATTATTTTCTAGAAAACTAAAAAATAAAAAATGAAAAATTTGTTAAAAAAATTGATTAGAAAACATATTTTTAAAATATTTTCAATTTTTAGAAAATAGAAACAAAATAAAAAAAAAA
>CAODLS011662756.1:0-12065 GCA_948243855.1 Flueggea neowawraea | reverse complement strand
AATACTTGATCGATGTGTAGTAAGCTGATTAGCTGATATAAAGTTGCAGGAAAATTTAACTGTGAATGGTAGGTGCAATCATGAATCGTATAACACGAAAACAAAAAGTAATGTGTTTCATGTGACTATATCCCCCTTCAGGAATCAGGCAACTCCTATCATACTAAACAACTAAATATTGAATCATCACAAACTTAGTTTATTTTCAGATCAAATGGCAGAAATGGAACTCAAGTACCCAAATCCGGGAACTGCAGTTAGTCAGTAAAACAGTCTTGGTGCATGGCAGATGCAAGGAAGGCCATAAGTTTTCAGCTTGCTTTAGCATACTCAATTATTTCGCGTATATAGATGTTATGTTTGATAAAGATATGATGAATCAAATAATCTTTCCCAGCTAACTGAATACTGCAATGAATTAAATGAAGTCACATTCAGAAACAGCACAGCTTATACAGTAAGAGCAAAACAGTTGGATTACAAACCATCAACCCTCAACACAACAGGTGTTATTTCTACCGTTCCCAATTAATCGATATATATTGCATGTCAATAGAAGTATCCCAATACAATTCAACCACCAAAATAAACCGATTAATACTAATAAAAAAAATACCAATAACTTCATTTCTCGTATTACCCTATGCAGATACACATAACTAAGAGAAAGTAACAGCCGTCATTTTCATAATAGTCATGGTCACATAAAGAAAAAGCAAACACATGTACCTTAACGAATGGATCACCTTACCAAATCTGTCCTAGATGATAGTGTTACAGCTAATTTCCTGTATGATCCCGATATCTGAACCACTCAACAACTAAAGCAGTGAGCAGGAATTGCGCGGACAGTGTTAATGATGATTGACCTGAGTTTTTGAAAAGAGGGCATGCTTCTCACGTTCCATCTCAATCAATTGCTTATATATCATCAAAAAGAATATGCCACATGAGTGCATGTTACAAGTTAAGCTGAAATCATTAAGTTGGGGAAGTATCCACTATGCCATATGGAGTAAGACTTATGTTTGCAAAGATGAATCCTAAGTTTCTCAACTTCGCAATATACATTTGTGTTAACTCTAATCTACGAAACGACTTCTCACTTTTTCTGGAGCATCAAAAATACCATCCCTTGAAGAGATAGCTCCTAACGTCTTGCGCGTCTGCAAGTTTCTGTCTTGTTTTATAGGACTACTTGTAACTGGGAACGTGTCCCCGTGATATAGTCTGTCCTCTTGCAGGAGGACAAGCTACATCCTCCTGTAGGAGGACAGGCTACATGTGTTAGGCATGTGGTTAGTTAATTTTTTTTTTAATTAAAATTTGACAATTAGATCGTTTTAATTCAATGGTCAAATTTATTTTAACTGGATTAAAATAAAATTGTATTTAGTAGAAAGCTGAGTAGGTATCCTGTGAGACTCTTAAAATAGCTCCTGAATTACGAATGAAAAAATTAAAAAGCTAAAAGTTAAAAATTTTAATAAAATAACAATAAAAATAATAAACATACGTTCTGTAAAATAACTTCAAAGACTGTAAGTTAAGTTGGGAGTAGTCTAACAAAATCTTCTCTATCACTTCCGTTATTAATTGCTACCTATTTTCGACTCCATTTATTGTCTCACATTCCTAGTTTTGTCGTATTTCCATCCATAGCTACTTTCGCTCTACTTTTAAACCTCTGATTCTCTGAAAGGTTCTGAGTTATTCTACTAAGTGTTTCTCCACTCAGTTTCACACGTTTTAAAGGTTATATTTGAGGTGTTTCTTTTGTTTGTGTGTTGATACTTCAAAGTGTTGGGGTGCTATGGCAGTTCAGGAGAACTTGGAAACTCAGTATGATGGGCTGAGCTTGAACGAGGATGAGTATGAGGGATTGGTGTATGGGTCGGAGGCCGTTGCCTCGGGGGATTACGGAGAAAGAAGGTGGTGCATGGTAGGGAAATTCCTATCAGACCGGGGTGTTCATTACGATTCAATGGTGGACATATTGTCCAGGATCTGGAGACCTGTTAAAGGGGTCTGTGTGACGAGTGTTGCGAATGAGAGGTTCATTTTCCAGTTCTTTCACGAGTTGGATCTGAGAAGGGTGATGAGCGGTAGTCCTTGGACGTTCGACCGTCAATTACTAGTTTGGCAAAGGCTGGGGGTGGGTGAAGATCCATTGAAGATAGAGCCTAACTCGGTGGAATTCTGGGTTCAACTTCATGGAGTACCGGTGGGGTTTATTTCGGAGCGAGTGTGTAAAGATATAGGGAATCTGATTGGTTCTTAAGTGGAGTCAGATCCGAGGAACTTCGAGGGTTGTTGGAGGAATTATCTTCGAATCAGGGTATTGATCGACGTTAGAAAGCCGTTGAAGCAGAAGACAAAAATTCGTAAAATGGATGGGGATTGGCAGGAAAGCAACTTCAGATATGAGAAATTGCCATCCTTCTGCTTCGTTTGTGGAGTTCTGGGTCACAGTGAGAAATTTTGCAGGATTCCTTATGATAATTCGAAGGCGTCGGAGAGGAAAATGTTTGGAGAGTGGTTACGAGCTTCATCTTCGGCGAGTCCTGAGGTGATCAAGAATACTTGGTTGAGGAATGCAAAAGGGGAGTTGTTGGGCTGCCAAGAGGAGACGAAGGGGATGGAAGGTGGAGGAGATGACATGGGGAGGAGGGCTGAAGTGGAAAGTTGCGGAGTAGGTAGTAGTGGGGCGAGGAGTGCTGAGGAGTCGGCTGAGATTACTAGTGCATTTAATGTGAGGAGTAATTCCAAGAAGGGGAGCGGCGGTGCAGGGGCGGGTATGGAGATTGATGACTCGGGCTTGATGATAATAAATAGCGATTTGGCGGGAAGAGTTAGAGAATGCATGGACAGGGAACGGGTGGGTTGTAATGTAGTGGGCCTTGACTGTGCTTTAGCTAAGTTTCGTGGGTAAAGAGGGCCGATCAGAGGGGTGTATTACTATTGGGGATTCTAAAAGAAGGAGAGTGGAAGGAGTTGGGCCGGATGGATAATGGAGTGGGCTTCGTGGCTGAGGCTAAGGAAATGTTTGAACTGTTTTGTCAGAGCGGGTCGTGACAAAAAAGGGCCCAAGACGGATTTTGGTGCGGATGGCCAGGCCCGCCGAGCATTATGAGCTTCCTATTCTGGAACTGTCGTGGGCTGGGCAACCCGCTGGCAGTTCAGGTTCTACTGGACTTGGTCCAGAAATATAAGCCCATGGGCTATTTCTAGCCGAAACTTTTTGTACGGGCCATAGGGTGGAGTGGGTTAGAAGAAGGCTTGGGTTTGGTGGGGCTTTGTGGGTGGAGCCGGAGTGGTGGGCTTGCACTGTTGTGGCATAGTAGGTTTAGTGTTTCTTTGTTAAGCTCCTCTCAACAACTTGTTGACATCACTGTTGAGTGGGAGGGCAAGATTTGGAGGCTTATAGGTATTTATGGCATCGCTGATAGGAGCCGGCGGAGGGAGACATGGCAGCTGCTGAGGAGGTTGATGAGGGCTTCCGATTTGCCTTGGTTTGGGGGGGGGGACTTCAATAACATCTTATGTCAAAGGAAGAGGGGTGGTGCCCCATATCCTTCACATCTAATTCTAGGTTTTCAGGAGACTATAGCTGATTGTCTTCTTGAAGATCTGGGCTTCGTGGGGTACCAGTTCACTTGGGAAAGGGGCAGAGGCACCGAGAGTTAGGTGGAAGTTAGGCTTGACAGGGTTTTTGCGTGTCGGAGGTGGAGGAATTGGTTTACGAGAGCGAGGTTGGTCAATCTGGAAGGGGCTTGTTCTGACCATTCTCCGATCTTATTAGAGTTCAAGCCAAGGGTGGAGGTTTGGAGAGTGAAGGCGTTTCGTTTTGAGAATGCGTGGGTTCGAAAGGAAGGGTGTGTGGATCTCTTTAGTTCGTTATGGAGGAGGAGTGAGGAGGAGAACCTTAGCGCTAAGCTACACCTCTGTGCGAGGGAACTGGAGAGATGGGGAGCAAACGATACTGTATCTTTTAATGCTAAGATCAATGAACTTCGCAGGAGGATGAAGGAGACGATGGGTGCCAGGTCGGAGGAGGGTGTTGCCGAGTATTTGAAGTCAAGAAAATATTTTCTAGGTGTACTCCAGCAGAGGGAGGTCTATTGGAAACAGAGATCAAAAGTATTCTGGCTGAAGGAAGGGGACAGGAATTCTAGGTATTTTCATGCCATTGCTTCGGCCAGGCACAAGAGGAATAGTTTTGAATGGCTGGTTGATGAGGAAGGGGTTAAGTGGGAGTGGAGGAAGGGGCTAGAGAATCATGTTTGGTCATATTTTTCTAATATTTACACTTCTGCAGGGACAGAGGCAGATTTGGTGATTCAGCAAGTGGATAGAAGGATCGGGGAGGATCAGCTACGTTTTCTGAAGGCACCACTTAATGCAAATGATGTGAAGGAAGCGGTCTTCAGTATGCACCCGGATAAGGCGTCGGGGAAGGACGGGTTGAATCCTTGCTTTTTCCAGCGATTTTGGCATATTATAAGGAAGAGGTATCAGAGGCTTGTTTGAAAATTATTGAGAAGGGTGAAATCCCTACGGAGCTGGGGGACACTATCATTGTGTTGATTCCGAAAGTGGGAAGGGTGGAGCGTATCGGCGAGCTGAGGCCGATATCCCTATGCCAAGTGTTGTATAAAATTATATCTAAGATGTTGATGATGAGGCTTAAGGGTGTGATTGGGTCACTCGTTTCGGAGTCGCAGAGCGCTTTTGTTCCAGGTAGGTTGATAACCGACAATATTTTAATTGCATTCGAGATTCAACATTGTCTGAAGCGGAAAACTAGAGGAAGAACTGGTATGGCGGTGTTGAAAATTGATATGAGTAAGGCGTATGATAGGTTGGAGTGGGGTTTTTTGATGCGAATGCTGGAGGTTTGGGATTTAGTGCTAAATGGAGGCAGCTCATATGGAGTTGTGTATGGTCGGTTAGGTACTGGGTACGATCGGAGGTTAGTTTGTTGGGCCTATAATCCCTCAGCGCGGGTTAAGGCAGGGAGACCCACTTGTTTATTCTGTGCGCGGAGGGGCTTTCGGCGCTAATCCTGTCGAAAGAGAGGGCGGGGTTAATTCATGGCTGCAGAGTGGCGAGAAGAGCTCCAGAGGTTTCTCATTTGTTCTTTGCGGATGATAGCGTTCTGTTTTTAGAGCATGCAGAGAGGAGGCTGAGGCAGTTAAGGAGGTGATTAGGGAGTATGGGAAAGCATCTGGACAGTCCGTTTACTTCAGTAAATCGTCCATTTGATTCAGTTCTAATACTTCAGAGGATTTGAGAGCGGAAATTTCAGATTTGCTTGGCGGTAACCAAAGTTGACAAGTTTGATAAGTGTCTGGGGCTGCTTGCAGAAGTAGGGAGAAATAAGAAGGAAGTGTTTGGGTATATCAAGGGTACTGTGAGGAACAGAATTCAGAGTTGGAACACAAAGTTCTTGTCTAGGGCCGGGAAAGAAGTCTTGGTCAAGTCTGTGGGACTTGCAATGCCGATGTTTGTGTCGAGCATATTTAGATTGCCGAAGGAGTTGTGTTTTGAGATAGAGAAGATGTTGAATAGCTATTGGTGGTGTTCGAAGGAGGGTGGTGGAATTAGATGGTTGTCTTGGCAACGTATGAGCTGTTGTGCTAAAAGGTCTGGTGGTTTGGGATTTCGGTGCATCAGAGATTTTAATCTGGCCATGCTTGGAAGACAGGGGTGGCGTCTTGTAACGTGTCCTAATACACTCATGGCGCGCATTATGAAGGCCAAGTATTATCCAGACTCTTGTTTTCTTGACTCCAAGCTAGGTTACAACCCGAGTTTCACATGGAGGGGGATTTGGGGGAATCTAGAGAGTTGTTAAAAAAGGGTTGCTATTGGCGGGTGGTCAATGGGAAGTCTATTCGGGTTCAGGGGGAGGCGTGGTTAAATTACCATGCATCTCTTCTGTGTTGCCCGAATCGCAAAGTAATATGTGTGTAGCAGACCTGAAGGTGGCGGAAACGGGTCAATGGAATCAGGAGCTTATAAGGGAACTTTTTAATCCTCGTGATCAAAGTCGTATATGTTGCATTCCTCTTACTCATAGAGATGTTGAGGATAGGAGAGCTTGAAGGTTTGAGGAGAGAGGGAATTATTCCGTAAAATCTGCATATAACACGGTGTTGAGGCACGGGGAGGGTGGAGATAGTAGGCATTGTCTGGTCTGGAAAAAGTTCTGGAGGCTGAACATTCCGCATCTAGTGAAAAACTTTATTTGGCGTGCTTGCAAGAGGGCCCTCCCGATGAAGATGAGACTGCACGAAAAATCTGTCCATGTTAACCCTACGTGCGATATCTGTGGAGTTGAAGGTGAGTCTATATCCCACGCTTTGCTTGTTTGTAGATTTGCGAGGGAAGTGGTCTTGTTTGGGTTTGTTTGGTCAAGAATTTAATGTTGATAGTATCTTTGATTGGTTGTCGGCTTTAATGGATAGATTGAGTATGGAGGAGATGTGTATGGCTTTAATGTTGGCATGGGCTATATGGAGAAATCGGAATGATTTAATTTGGAATGGCAGGGGGAAAAATCCCATTGATGTATTTAACTGTGCCAGGTGGAAATTAAGGGATTGGAGGAGTGCTCAATTGGTAGGAGTTGGCTAGGGTAGATTGGCAGAGAGTCAGAATCGAAGTGAGGTTGATAGGAATTGGAGAGCTCCCGATTCGGGGTGGTGGAAGGCTAACGTTGATGCAGCGGTGTTTCCGGGGATGAATAAGACTGGGTTGGACTGTGTTGTGAGTGACTCGGAGGGGAATGTGGTTGCTGCTTTGACGAGATCGATTGCAGGGTGTATGGAATCAAAAGTTGCAGAAATTTGGGGCATTAGGGATGTCCTGTATTGGTTAAAAGAGCTGGGGGTTGAGAGGATATTAGTGGAGTCTGATTCTCTCCAAGCAGTGAATGCAATCTCAGGAGGTGGGGAGGGGGATTCTTACTTTCACTTGTTGGCCGAGGAGTGCTATCGATTGAAGGATGATCTGTGTAATGTTTCGATTCAATTTGTGCCTCGTGAGACTAATAAGTTAGCTCATTTTTTGTCTCGTGCTACTGTTGATCTGCAGAATTATGAGGTTTGGGGAGGGCCTTTTGATTGTGATCTCTCCCATACCTTGTTAAACATTGTTTCCTATTGAGTTAATGAACTACTTTGATCCAGTTAAAAAAAAAATTAAGTTGTGGAAGTCATCAGACAGCCAACTAATGCAATTATCAAGATAAAAAGGTAAGAGTAACAGAATCAATACATGAAGAAACCACACACTGCAATCATTTAGAGCTCAAACTTGCAATACTCTTATAGCATACTAGTTACTAGATAGGGGACTAAATATCTTATTTGCATGCTAAATGCTACTCTTACCAAACGATGCACTCAGATAAAATGATTTCGATTGTTCCGTCACAATAAGTTGATTAAACTTGTACGAGCATTCTACCGGGATAAACCTTCACAAATAACCTCCTAGCAGAAGCTTCCTGTTCCCTATTCGAACCAAGACGGTAGAGCAAAATGAAATAGCAATTAGCAAGCATCTATCATGGTTTCCCTATGGCTGAGATACCATATTCAATCTCAGTATAGCAAGAAATTTGGCAGCTCAAGTTATGTTAAATTCTACAACAAAAAACTTTCGCCATTCATAAACACTACCTATGCAGAGTTTGCAACATAAATTTCACATTCGAGGCACGCTTTTAACAACACTTAAAATTCACCAGTGCCTCCATTTACAAACTATTAATTGTCCATTGAAACACAGAAAAGGTTGAACTAATTAATGGGAAGACGAAAAGGCACATTCAATTACCGGAAAAATCGACTACGTTTGCTGGAGCTGTTGAGAAGTGAGAGAAATGAGTGACTGAAGCTTGGCGACAGCAGAGGTCTTATCAGGAGGACATTTCGAGAGAGAAACATTGAGAGACTGAAGAGCCTCGTCGAGCTTCCCTGCCGCCAACGCCGCACATCCCGCCCTATACGCCTCGTCAGCCATTTTCGCGTCGTACTGAGGGGAATCACGCGCTCCCGCGCTCTTCATTTTTGGAGCGTGTGACGGAGACAGAGAACGAGACCTGGAAGTGGTGGCGGCAGTGGCGCGCGCATATTCCAAATTTCTAATCGCCGTGTCGATCTCTGCCATCAGAGCGTCGGGGCTGGACGGAATTGTTTTTATTCCGTCAAATACACTCCATTGCGACCTTCCGTCTTCCGAGCCCATCGAGCCAGAGATTGTTTTCGCCGAAATTCGGATTTAATCAAACCAACAGGAGCTATTATTTTGGGTGAAAAATTCGGCTCAATCGAAAACCGGTTTGTTAGTTTGACTTCAAATTGGGCTTTGACCCATGAATGAGCTGGCTCTGGTCCGTCCCAGCAACTAGCCGAACCACAATGATTTATTTGATGGTTAATTGGGTCGGCCAAGAAGAAGCGAGGCGAGATGGCCAGGGTTCTGATATCGACAATGCTTCATTCCAACAACTCCGTTCAAGAAACCCATTACGATGTTCTATCCGTCAATGAAGATGCAAGCCATGAAAAGATTCGTACAAGCTACCGATCTGCGATTCTTAATTATCACCCTGATAAACTTCTAGCCATAAACCAGGCAACTGCCCCTGAAGAAGAGTCGGGAGATAGATTCTTGAAAGTGCAGAAGGCTTGGGAGGTGCTTGGCAATCCCAGGTTGCGCGCCGTTTATGATAGTCAATTGAGGTCTATAAGACAAGATGTGGGTATTGCTGAGGACTTGAATTTGGAGGAGATGATGGTTGAAGATGGTGGCGAAGCTGTGGAGTTGTCTTATCAGTGTCGGTGCGGTGATTATTTCGCCGTTGATTCATCGGAATTGGAGAAAATGGGATACGCGTTGTCGAGGAATGGGAGTGGTGAAGTGGGTTTCGAGAGCCCGGATGATTTGCCGGGATCTATTGTTGTTCCTTGTAGTTCCTGTTCTTTACAAATTCGTTTGTTGATTAATAGACATTAATTTTGCAGTTGATTGATTTCTTGTAGTAAGCAATGGATGATCATGGATCAATAAATGCATTCATTGTACTCTTTCATAAACACAGCATGTCTAGAAGAAGAGCAAAGTTTAATCCCGGCGAAACAATGGAGAGTTAAAGCTGATAGCGCCTGTACCTGTATATTTTGCATTCCATACAAGAAATCAATGATCATTTCTCTAACAACCAATTAATATTCCCATGATAATGCACAAAGAATCTTCTGTGTGTGTGTATGTCTAAGCACCGGATTTCCGAACTTAAGAATTATCAGTGCAAAGACCACCACCACTACAACCCGTGTTCCAACAATGCTTCTCACAAATCAAGGTGGAAGCATTCCCCATTTCCCTATCTTCTCAAAAATAATTTAAGGAACATAAACATGAAAAAAAGTTAAAAATCATCAGATCAAGATGGAGTGTGTTCTTCATCAAAGGTATCATGACTTCAGAGACAGCTTCGTAGAGTCTGCCGCTCAAAGTGCTTAAAAATTGAATGCCCATTTCAGAGAGATCCAAATCATGCACTAACTACACCAGAGACCCAGGGGATTATCAGTGGAGCATTTGGATGTGAGTTTCTGAATTGTTCAGAGTATCTATCCTTGAAATTCAATCTTGGCTTTTCCGCCTGCATTTGGATTTAAAAAGACAATTGTGAGAGATTGAACAAGTCTAGGCTCTGGACGAAATCAAGAATTAGATTTATTTTCTTTGGAGAAATGGGGGTTGGTTCTTACGTATTTTAGCCAGCATTCCTGATTTTTATGTTGATAGATATCTGGTGAATAGCATCCAGTTTCAGATGGGCAATACACCCATACGTTGCATCTCTTTTCACCTGGCTTTGCATGTTTGGCATGATCCAAGCAAGCTTGGCAGCAGTCAGCTGCACTTTCTTTATGATGAGTGAGGCCCCATCTGACTGCAGCACCATCATAATCAGCATGAAGTTCGGCATGGCATTCAGGTGGAAGTGGTCTCCCAGGCAACATTTCTTCTTCTGCCAAACAAACGCACATCAGTATGTGGCAGCCAAATTCATATAGTTCTCGTGATTCCCAAATATATGAATAAAATAAAAACTCAATGAAACATGGGTTTATAGCAGGGAAAGTGGCTCCTAAGTCCAAAAGCGACAACACATTAAAAAGTGGTTATGTTGCACATGCACTTTTAATGTGTTGGTACTTTTATAAGGGTTAGATTAATTTTAAACTAATCTATACCGTTAAAAGGAGATAAAGGGTATTAATCCAAAAGGACAATAGCCCGATCCCCTGAGTCCTGTCCCCATATGAAGTAGACACGAAAATTGATAGCTTACCAGCCTCCTCTTCACCCTCAGGCTTATCATCATGTTCCTGGTGAATAACTTCAGTAGGTATCCAGAGGCCAATATTCTCTGATATGACAGCCCATTCAGATTCCAAGGCTTTTACTAACAATCCTGCACAATAGTCAATGGTAAAGAGTAAGGAACAAACGGAAGAACCAGGATACAAAGTGCTCGCACAGTCCAAATATCATTACTCCAAAAGCCACAAAACCAGGGCATTCAAAAAGTAGAAAATGTACCAGCATGCTCTTGCAGAATTGATGAGTTAAGCCCTCCTGATCCGAGAGTCAGCTGTTTGACTTCTTGCAGTTTCTCTTTGCGCCAGCTTTCAACTGCTTCTGCTTAAGAAAATAATAATGTAAAGAAGATACTAGCAAAACATGAGCCATTATATACAAATTAAAGCCACTATCAAAATTAAACAACTGCAAGTATGCTTATTATACAAATTAAGTAGTAAGCATTATGAAAATAAGTAGCAAGTATTATGAAAATAATAGTTCAATAGAAAAAAAATGAAATCTTAAGAGTAGTGAAATGAAGTTAAAAGCATTTATCAGATTCAGTGAAACAACTAGGATTAAGCTGTCACCAAATGAAGAAATTAGAAACCAAATAACATTGTATGCTTAGCAAAAGATTCCTAAAATTGCTTTCAATATTTGCATTAGAAAGTTGTGATGCTGCTGTTAGGCCTCAGATTAAGTTTCGCTACAACAGAAGAAAGAAAGGGATGGGGGGTCACCAGGAGAATTGAATTGGAAATTGGGTTGGTATTAGAATGAGAATGTATGTTATTTTTGGAGTCTTATGTGTTTGTTTGATGGTCCTTTTTAGTCATTTTCCTTGTGGTCCAGTAGGTGTCATTTTCAGTGTGTGGAGTCACCCTCTCGAAGGTTTTGTGAAGCGTCAGCGTTGTTACGATTCTGTTATGATGCATTTTGGCTTTATTAGGAGGAACGAGGGTAAGGTGAGATTATTCTGAAACATTATTCTTGTTTTGTGATTGGCCAAGGTGGTCTGGGAGTGCAATATGGCACTCTATGATCTTTTACTATCTGTCATATTGATCTCTTATCAAATACAACATTCCTCTCATTTCCCTCATTCTCTTCTCTGTCTTCTTTATTCTTTCAGTTATAATATATGAAAATACAGGGTTGTATCAGCTGCATCAGAATAGATTAAGCTAGAATCTAAAGCGCACTACTTGCCTATTTTTGAAATGTTAAGTTCAAAAGCAGGGGGTACCCAGAAGTGGGTTTGTTTGCATACCCTTACGAGATCATTTCCAAAATCCCTCTTCATGTAAAGGTTTATAGAGGAAGGGGTTCAGAAAGATGATTTGACCAATAATGTATACATCTTATGCCATCTGAAAAACATGAAAGCCTCTTGTATGAATTTGTTTCATTAGCTAAATTCTACAAGAGCAAAATCTCGACCTTAGGTCACAAATGCACTTAAAAGCTATGCCACAAACAATGCCATAATTGTTCAATTGACAAATAAGCCACCCAAATTTATAACGGCCAGCGTAAGCTTCACTGCGACTATAATTTCAACACCAAGTTTAGAAATAAACAAACAACACCATGCAATCACTGAGCAAAATCAGGTAATTTTATTTAAATAAGAATGATTGCAAGAATTCAATGGGTAACCAACCTCGCTGAGC
>CAODLS011662140.1:0-14026 GCA_948243855.1 Flueggea neowawraea | reverse complement strand
ATTCAAATCTAGCAATTAAACCCATTCAAGCACAAATAACAAAATTATTTAAAACCTAACCCTAATTAACATAAAAATTGAATTACAACAAAACAATAGGCTCGGCTAACTTATCAGGACCAGGTGGAGAGCTGCGACAAGCAAGCGAGGAGAGGAGGCGGTGAGGTGGAGCACTGGAGCTGGAGTGCGTCATCGTGGGTGGATTGGAGAGGAACCAGGAGGAGAGGAAGATGGAGTTTCTGAGTGGGAATGGCCCAGGTGGTCGGGTTAGGACATGACACTTGGTTTTGTTAAGTGACCTAAGGCAAAACGACGTTGTTTTGGCTGGGTCACTTAATTTTTTTTTTCAGTGGGACGAAATCCCACTGAAACGATTACCCCTGTGGGTTAAAAATAAACAAAACGACGTCGTGCAGCTGTGTGTGCTTCATCTTCCTCAGCTCTGCTGGCCCTAGGTCTCCGCCTCCAAGCTCATTCAGCAACAATGGGTGCCCCCTTCCTCGAAGCCTTGCTTGATGTGGGCTCTAATGGAGTTCCTCCGTTGCCAGTGGGTGCCCGGGCCCCCCACTGGTCCCTTGATGGCTCCGCCACTGCTTAAAACCTTTTTGATTTTGTAAATGATAGTATTTTGATAAAAGAAAAAAAATTCTAAAAAGACATTTATTGGGAACAAATGGAGTATTTTGTCTTCCATCTTCGGATGTTTGTGCTAATACTTCATTATTGGAAGTTTGTTTGTCTTTCCATAGTTGAATTTGTGTGTTTTATTATAACTCGATTGATTTGTTTCTACACTATTGAGTTCAAATACTCACAGGCTAGATAGTTTGTTGTAGTGATCTACTATTATAATTGTAATTTTATTCAATATCAATGATGATATGTCATTTGTATGTGGTTTCGAACATTGGCTAATTAGTTTGCTTTAGTTAAAGTATTTGAATTTATGTCTAGCTAAGTTGATTGAAGATCGTATCCAACTTGTTTATATGTCTATTATTAAACTGGTTTCGCAACCTTCACAAGCTGAATTTTAGACTGCTCTAGTTAACTTGTTTACATGTCAAGATTTTTAAAGTCGACATATTTATATACCGAACTAAAAACGATCAAGTTTGAGTCATTTACACCTTAATTGGAAAGTTGAACGTTTGAAAGAAGTTGAAATTTAAACCATACAAAATTTGGAAAATGGAATGTGAGCTCAAAAAGATAATATCCCGAAATAAAATATCTTCCTCAATCATCCAAATGGCGACCTTTTTATACGGATGATACTCTGGTGGGGATCCATGCCTTCAATCATGGAAGAGAATAAAATTGTAAAAAGGAAGGGTAACAACTACGCCATCCTTTCTATCCGACTCCGCCTTGCATTTAAGGCAAAGAAAAAAAGTGCATGTAAGTGAGAATTAAACCAAGCCACCCCACCAATCCCTACATGCACATGAATTAAACAGACATCGCTTGCCACAAATTTCAAAGATATCACCATTATCTCACAACTACTACTAATAATGATGATAGTAGTAGTAGTAGTTAAAAACGATAAGAAAGAGGACTATCAACCTTTTTATAGTGGGCTGTTACTAATCTTTTTTCATCCCTTTTTTATAATTTGTTTTTCTTTCATTTTTACTTTCAAATAAATAATAAGTCTTTTTTTATGGACGTTTAACATTTTTTATTTAAAAACCATCTAAACAATGACTTCGTGCACACAAAAAAATTCTAAAGTGGAGGAAAACTCCGTACGATTACATCAAAGTTGTTGACTTCGATTTTGATAATGATGATTGCAAAACATTCATGAAAGATGTGCTAGGTTACAGACTTGCTGATATGCACTTACAAAGCACATTATGCATTTGCAAGCCACGTTGATCATGATGAAAATGACATTAAGGCGTGTTACACTTGATACAAGGTGCATAGATCATCCATTCCAGAAGTGCAAAGTATCAGATGATCATTAACGCACATTACACAATGTTCAATGCACAACGTACGTTATTGGAGTTGTTGAATGATACAAGGCGCGTTGTAGAGCAAAAGGTGCAACCTTTGAAGAAATGCTCAACGCACGTTACAAACAATGCAATGCACGTTAACGGGGTTAGATGAGGACAAAGCCAAGACTCTCCTCGGGATTTGAATTTGAATATTCTCTGACACGCTGACGTGGATTAAAGGTGCAATCTTGAGATGAGTCAATAACGCACGTTGCATGGGGTGCTACGCAAATTGAAGATTCACTGGGTGAAATGTGCATACTCTGGAACGAAGATCAGCGCACGTTGAGAAAACCACAAGTCACGTTGATATATGATCAACTCACGTTAAATATATGCAATGCACGTTGATGACAATCCATTCAAGGCCGTGGCTACTGGAGTTCTTGCAAGGCGCGTACAATTGCTATCAAGTCATGCAAAACTCAATGGAACAAAGTACAACGCACGTAGAGGGAGATACAAGGCACGTTGTACAAGGTGACATCATTTAAAATAGAATGTTTCATTCTCTCACAACGACTACTTCGAGGTTCCAACGACTATATTCTTTCAAGTGACTATAAATAGACATCACTGGACAGAAGAGAAGCATGATTTGCTAAATTTGCTAATCATTTTCTCTCTCATCTCTACCCTTCTAACCCATTTGAGCAATTCACTTACAAATATATTGTTGGGTTGGTGTGAGCTTTAATCTGTTATATCTTTAGGTTGAATTTGTAACAAGCAAGGTTGTTTGTTTGGGGTAGATAGGTTTTCTTGTTAAGCCTTAGAAAAACAAGAGTGATTGCTAGTGAACCTTAGAAAACTAGAGTTCGGTTTTGCTTGTTGACCCTACAAAAATAAGTTGTTTGGTTTTCTAGTTGATCCCGCAAAAACTAGAGGTTAGGTTTGCTAGTTGAGCCCTCAAAAACTAGTGGTTAGATTTCCTAGTTGATCCTGCAAAACCAGAGGAAGATTTTCTTGTTGAGCCCACAAAAACAAGGTGTAAAAGTTTCTTGTTGATTTTATAAAATCAAGGTGTAAGGGTTTCCTCTCCACCCACAAGTAAGGAAGAATTTTTAGTGGATTGAACTCTCTAGTTGATTTAGAGGAGTGGACGTAGGTCAAGAAGGACCAAACCGAATAAATCGAATTTGTCATATCTTCCCTTACTCTCTCTTATTTATTTGCTTTGCATTGCATTTGATTTATATTGTTGTGTGTGGATTGGATCTTTAGAATTTTCGCATTTACAATTTGATTTAAGTTTGAAAGAAAAATTTTGTTAATAGATTTAATTTACAAAAAAATTTCAAAAATTTTTTTAACTTATTAAAAAATCAATTTATCCTTCTCTTAGATTGCCATTTTATTATCCTTACTAGAACTTTCAAAAGTGTCATATACAAAAGCATCGGGACACCTGAATATATCGTGCCTAGTAAATGGAAATGATCTATCTCTACAACTCAATTAAGATGCAACATGATAAATACATTTATGAATCAAGACACTATTCTAGTATCTCGATCTTGAAAAACTTTAAAAAAGAAAAGAAAAAAGAGCCATTTGGTCATCGTTTCTCTTTTGTTTTTAGTTAAAACTAAATAAATAACTCTTAATTCCGATAAAAAGATGAGTCGGATTGGTCATTTCTATTTATCTTTTTTGTTTTCATCTTTGCTTTGAGGCTTTTTCTATTTTACTTTTTCGTCCAAAACATTAGCTTCGGCTTTTGGTAGCTTTTTTTCCATTGCTTTCTCCGACTGTGATTTGCATAACCGCCAAACAAGAAGCCACCATTCAAATTAGACAAAATCATAATTTTGCACGCTGACAAAAAAAAAAATCATAATTTTTCACAACAAAATAGTGGTTGACGAAAAACAGGCTATGAGACACGTGTCATCTACCATATGTTTGATATTTATTTTAAGGAAAAATCCTTAGTTAAATGTCTATGACTCATGCCATGATGTTAACTAAAGCAGCAACATGACAATAGGCATAGTACCCTTCCACTCTCCCATTTTTGCAATGCAATCAAATATATTATAATTTTTGTTTATAGTAAAATATATGTTTCATGCTTCTCTTTGATGCCATGGCATAAAGTGATGTTTTTGGCAGAACATTCTTAGGACTTATTTGGCACATAATTTGTGTACTTAGTACGAAATGCATTCGTGAGTTAATTTGTTTAAATTGTGGAAAACAAATTTGGATTTCTAATCATGATATACACTTGCAAGTTAGTACGAGGACTCGAAAGGTTTATTTAATTAAAAAAAGACATAAACTTTTGTCAATTAAAAAAATTGTAATGAACTTTGAAACTCGATAAATTGGTTCATGAATTTTGAATTTGATTTAACAATTATATCATATGTTTGCTTTCATTAGTATTTTTTGTTAGATTGTTGATATAATAAACCGATGGGGCATTCTGCTTAGCTTTGCATGTTGATATGTCATTTTTATACAAGAAAAGCGGGACCCATAATGTGGCAGGGACACATCATCTACAATGTCATCATATGCTGACAGGACAACGAGGTGCATTGATTATAACAAAACAGTGTAGCTTTACTGAAAATGCAGTTATTTTATGATGTAAACTTAAAAAAAGACCCAATGTTGAAATAAAAAGTCAGGGACACAAAACACAAAATCTAAACAACTTACCATTCAAAACTTTCAGGATTGAGTTGAAATTTAATTCAACTCAATTGAAGTGTGATCATTAAGCATGTCTTTAGAGAGTCTAATAATTTTGTCTTTTTTCTTGTTAGGCAAAGCCTCAAACTTATTTCTAGTTGTTGTATGCTTCATTGTGTTTGGACTTAAGGGGCTTAAGACTCCATTATATTAATAAAATATGATTTTCTAATCATTTGCTAAGTCATTCCAATTGAGTTGACAATTCTTTGCAATCGTTTATATGTTGAATCATCCTAATTGAGTTGGTTCATAAATTGATTGGTAATTAAATCTTTTCACAAAACAGACTGTGGAATTAGACGATAGAGAACGTTTCTTATTAAGATGTAACATTACTTATCAATGTGTAATTTTTTCTTGTTAAAATTATAGAAATGTCGAATATGTAAGTAAAAGTTCTTAATCACAAAATTATAAATTCTAATAAAAAAATATTACACCTTTATAAGAATTTTTATATCTTAATAAAGAAAATTATATGTGCTCTTATAGCTATCCGATTGTAGAAAAATATTATCCAACGATAAATACTTCTTTTGTACTTTTTTTTCACAAAAAGGGGAGCCGGGAGCTACCGATAGCGGCGTATCACTGTTGGGCGTGACTATAAAGGCTGATATTTTCCGTCGTGGAATATTATTTTGCTCGGCAGTAACCGATGAAGACTCACCACGACATCCGCTAAAAATTCGCGTAAAAATACACCCAAAAAAATATTCAGAGATACTCAAAAAGATAATGTTGGATCTCAAATCTAGACCAATCATGAAACATTACTCTTGTTTCACGCTGCACCACCTCCGAGGAGGTACTTCTTTTGTACTCTTATATCTAGGAAACTAGACAAGTATGAAATTGACCAAATAAAATGTGAAGTAGGATTCAGGAGTAAAATATCCAGCGAGAGACGAGGATAAACATTAGACAAGTAGGGAGGAAATTACCATTGGAATTGGGAAGTCTCCAATCCTTCAATTCCCAAAACCCGGTTGGTACCGATTGTCTCTCGAGCCTGTATTTGTATAGAGTTAGGTTGTTTAGTGTTGATTCATTTGTCTTCGGTGATGTGTTACGGCTCACAGGAACGTGCCGTAACGGAGAGAATACCTTTTAGTTTAAGACTGGTTGATAACTCCCAATAAAAATATGTCACATATCGATTGCTCTATCTTTTTTTTTTGACAAAAAAAACCCGCCTGGTATCACAAATGATTGTGTCAAAGTAGAAGAGCTTGCGTGGTCCCATCTGAACCATACACGTGACAACCATGATTGAGTGCAACTCAAAAAATCATCCTATCAGAATAACTGCCAACCAAGGATCAATCAACATAAATGTGCCGTAAACTGCAAGGGAATTACCGCTATTAATTTTGTTACCCTTCTTTCCACAAAAATTGTCCATTATTTTTTTAAAATATCTAAAACAATTATCATTTTTTAAATAAATTTAATTTTTTACTTTATTTTTTATTTTATCCCTCATTAATGAATGAAAAAAAATACTTTATGTTATTATTTTTGTAATTTTTATATAAAAAGAAAAATAATAATTTTTATAAGACATGAGTATTTCACTTAAATGAATTCTAGAATAAATTTTAGGGCGCAGGTGAAATAATATAGATCTCTCTCAATATAAGTAAAGTCATATACTTAAACTCTTTATATATGCAACTCTATTTAAAATATGAGATTAGAGTTTTATTTCTGAAAATAAACTATTTTAGCTCGAATAAGAATTAATCTGAATATAATAAATGACTTAAAAGTGTTGTCTATAGTTAAGATCGCCCAAGATGCTGCATGTCTGGACTAAAAAAAATGGATTCTAGAATAAAAAGCTTCCCTCTCACAATAAGTATGTATTTTCTTATGATATATAAGCAGAAATTGAAAGTCAGAATAGGTTAGTATATTCGATTCGCCGCGTAAATATTCGAAGTTTTACCTTCTACCACTCATCTCACTCCCTCCTTATATATATTTTCTTCCACCACTACCCTCCTCTCCGTACCAAATTGAAATTCCTCTCTCTCTCTCTTCCCTCTGTTTCAGACTTTTCCCAGATTCGTAAAGCTAGAATCCTCCCAAGAATCTTCAAACCAACCATGAAGAAATCCAGTACTGTCTTCGCTGCCTCCGTCGTCGCCGCCGCAGCCTCTGCCACCGCCATCTCCGCTTCTTCTTCCTCTAATTTACACCTCTCTCAACAGGTATTAAATCTTCATGATCTTCTCTCCAAGTTAATAATCGAGTTTGAAAACTTATCTATCTTTTCTAGTCAATCAATCTTCAATCTTTCTCTTTCTGTCTTTAAGAAATTGTTTTCTGTTAACAAGAAAAAAAATTAAAGAAAATATGTGGCTGCTCGTTTTCCCATTTGAAAATCTGAATGAATTAATAACAAATTTACTTTTAGTATAATCAAATAAATAAGAAGAAATCAGAATGAACTAATTGTTTCTTGAATTGAACAAATTGATAATTGTGTTAGTAATTGAATCTGTGTAGGAAGGTGGGTCAGGGAAAGAGCAACAGAGATCAAGTTCAAGTGAAAAATTTGCTCCAAGGTTTGATGGGTTGAGGTTTATTGAGACACTGGTGACTGCTCACAGATGAGATTTGGCCTTTTTGGCTTCTTTCACTCATAATCGTCTCCTTCGTCACTAATTTTATCATACCCATAGTCTCTTTCCTATGTTACTCGTGTATGTTTAATATTTTAGCAAGATTTATAACATTGTGATTTCTTTTCTGGGTTTCGTTGTACAGATTGAATAGTAAGATTAGATTCCCTATTTTGTAGATTGAAATAAATTTATTTGGTGAAAAAGTATAAATATAAGGAGAATTGTTTGAATTTTTAAGTTATAATGTCCTGAATAGTGAATACACTGAAAAAACAATTCATGAATTCTCTTAAATATGTATATGGGTATTTGATTTTAGCACACCACTTTTGTATATTGTAAATTTCAGAATTGATATGTTGTATTCATACAAAAATGTGACTTTTTTTTTACTATGCCATCTATTAAATTTATTGAATTTATAATTTTTCTATTTTAATATGCCAAACATAAATATAATCTGACTATTACAAAAAAAAAAATCTTTTGTATATTTATATACTAAAAATGAAAAGTACACTAAAAATGAAAATTTTAATTCTTTTGACTT
Organism: Flueggea neowawraea; assembly: GCA_948243855.1. Taxonomy (NCBI): domain Eukaryota; kingdom Viridiplantae; phylum Streptophyta; class Magnoliopsida; order Malpighiales; family Phyllanthaceae; genus Flueggea; species Flueggea neowawraea. The sequence goes on along the minus strand of CAODLS011662140.1, from coordinate 6,125 downwards.
GGTGCCAATAAGTTAACACTATGTTGGAATAAGTGAATCTAAAATTTAGAATTTATTTATAAATAAATTTTACATAAAATTTATTTATAAATAAATTATTTTATTTAGTATGTTATTATTTAAAACATGAAATTTAATTGAATTTCTCATAATCATGTTTGGAACAAATCAAGAATTGAAAATTCATTTTAACCTTTATTACAATAACTTTATATAAAATATATTTTTTGTTTATTTTTTTAGTCATATTCTATTGATAAATTTATTTTAATATATTAAATAATTATCTAAAAAATTAATCACATTATTTAATTTTTTAAAAAATTATTTTTTCCAAATTTATTAATTGAAATTGAAGGAAACCATTACCTCGTTTCTAGCTGAAAGCCAACCAGACCAGCAGTGGACAGCTGAGCCAAGATCGAGTTTGATGTTGGTCTCGTGAGCAAACCATTGCCGGGTTGTCGACGGGAGTGTCTGTCTGTTTCGTAGTCTAGATGTCACGCGGATCGAGACCATCTACGAACGAAGGACGAGTGGAGTGAGAGGCATGGAGGAACTTCCTTTCCCTCTCTCTTCTCTCTCTCACGTTGGTGTGTGTGGGATGGAAGAATAAATCCCATTCTTTCATGCTTCATATATATATATATAAGCCTTTAATGGGCCTAATGGGCTTATAAGCCCAATGGGCTCATCACATTGGCCTTAAGGGTCCATCTCAATTGGGCTCGCCAATTTGACTGGGTTCACGGTCCCGGTTCACACATTGACTGACCGAGTTTGATCCATCCGTCATGGGCGGACCGATTTTCCAACATTTTCCCACTCGCACATGACAGAATGGTACATCATCATGTAACATGGTTATCACTTGCATAACCATGCTCGATCCTTTCGTCATACAGGTAAATAGACTGAGCTACAACATACGATGAGAGCGTTTTTGCTATACACCTATTATGGTTGTATAACAACTCCAAACTCAATCCTGCCAGAAGAATTCTCTTTGCAAAACATCTCCATTCTTCCAAAGTGTATGCAACAACAACACAAATGGCTGGAACGTATGCATTTCCCCTAGTTCGTATCCACACAATCGTTGCTTTTGAACTTCTCGATCTCACGAAAGCTTTACTCAAAGTTCACATATGTAACATACTACATGAGAACCGGTTTTAGCAAACTTTTGAGACTAGTGCGAATGCGTCTAGAAACAAACTTCTCCTCTTACACTAGACAATCCATATAGCCAAGTTTACTTGCCCAACTTGACATGCTTGGTCGAATCAATCATGACATTAACGGCAAGCTAAAGTAGCCAAACTTAACTACAAGTTTTGAATGTGTTAAGGGTTCTAAGGGGAGGTAGTACCGAGAACCACATGTTCACGACAATGTCTCACACTAGAAAAAGTGAGATCATTTTTCAATCTTTTTCATCCCTATAGTCGTGTATATAGCACATATGGTATGATCATGTGTTGTGGTGTTCTTTCCCTCCCTTAGAGGAGTGCATGTTTATACAATATTGTCAACACCACACAGAAGCTTCGATTACGATGAATTTCACCATCTAACCTTAATCCATACTTAACAGGATTACTTCCGACTTTAAGACAGAATATGCTAAAATCTCTCAATTTTAGCATCTGATCAATTTAGTGATCGACATAGGAGTTTATCCTATGGCATATGTCTCTTTTCGTACTACTTTTTCTTGCCCTTTTTTACAATAAACTCATCACTGTAAAATGCAAGACGACCTCTTGATTATGAACATGCTCTCAATCTCTTTCTACTTTTAAAATCAGTCTCATCTTAGTTCTTCCCCTAATGAACTAGAAAAACTAAGGTAAACACCCGTATGAGTGAGTTACTTCTCTGTCCAATATGCTTTCACACTCAAATTTACAACAAATGTCAACTCTCAACATTTGTGCTCATGTATTGCTCATAATGATCTTATTAAAGATCATGTTTTTAAGGGATTACACAGTTCATATTCCATGCGGATCTTAAGAAACTTATTCCTTATAAGTTTTTATTAACATATCATACAATCATGTCTCACATGGATTCCAAGTTTACTTCTCCTTGTGAAACTTGTACTCAAATTTACTTATTCCTGTGCAAACAAGTCTTTCACAACATGATACTTGGTCTTAATTTGCTTAGACTTATATTAGATCTTCTCGATCCTTAAGCAATCGAGGTTAATTGTCACTAAAGACTATTATTAATACTTTAGGCGGTTAATGATAAGTGGATCACTCCACTTTGTAGCTAACCATCATATTGCACTGCAGCTCTGCCAAGTGGAAACACAAAGCCAGATATGGGCGTCCCTCTCATCCACGTCACTTATCCAACTAGCAACTGTCTTTTATTTTATCATAAATCTTTGAGATAATACAGTATCTTGTAGTGCCTCTAAAGCATCCAAGTATCTCGCTCACTGCTTCCCAACACTCTTATTTATGTGTTGGATCAATATTTGTTAGCTAACTTGACTACATAGCAAACTCTAGGCATTGCACACACCTAGGTATTTATTACAAGACATTATCTTGTAATCAACATATGTACTCTAAATTACGAAAGGCATTCACATGACATTCGTGTGAAGAATATTAATCAAACATTCTTCCTTTCACATAGTCCATGGACACACGCATTAACTAAGAGACTTGCTCTTAGTTACGAGATTACCTATAAGTTATGCATTTCTGTATGTTAAAGCATTCAAGTACTTTGTTGATCCATCTCACTTGAGATATACAACGATTCACTCGAATGATCTCTTGGAATTAACTCCAAGGTCAACCTATATTAGCAATCTCAAAATTGGACCTTGACCAATCTTTAGTGTCATTCAAGTATGCTAGACCATTTCTAGCTACAAGAGTGATATTCACACAAAGTTAGAATGACAAGATTCATCTTGAAAAATATGGTATTATCACAACAAATATGAATGTACCATTCTTTCGAAGAATGTATAAGGTCGCACATTTGACAATGAAACCATTGGTTCAAATTCTATAGATTTCATTTCCAAATTCTCTATTGATAATTGGATGATAAAACCATTAGGTTAAACTTTATAGGTTTTTACTCCAGATTCTCTATTGAGAAAAATGAGTCTATATACTAGTCTAAATGGCAAAGTCTATTTGGTATAGGTAAATCTTTCAACAAGTTGGACTTTTCAATCTCGTTGACTAAATCTCCTTAGCGATTATCGATGTCTTTCTCGATCTATCGCTTAAGTATCCACTTATCTCCAATGGGTATTCACCCTTTGGGTAGATTAACCACCTCTTAATCATGGTCAAATCTCTTAAATGTCAGTTGCACTTTCATTGTCTTAATCCATATAAATTTCACCGGGATAAGTGAACCTGTAACATACTCGCAGGTTTGTCATTGACTTGTTGTGTTACTAAAAAGATTACGATCAAACCATTTATTGAAAAAATGTCGTAGTGAGACTTGACCAAAAATAATCATGATCGATTCATTTATCAGAGAAATGTCATCGTGAGACTTTATCCCTTTTAGTTCTATGCATTTTCGAAAGAAATGCTCCCACTAGGCTCAAGTTTTCTACTCCCACTAGAAAACAGGAATCTCAATGTTCCAAGTGGGTTCAAGCTCTCTATGAGAAGTCTCACTAGGATCAAGATTTTCTACTCCCACTAGAAATAGGAATCTTTCTACCACTTAAGTCAGGATCAGGAACATCCGCACACGCTTGAGGTAAATGATATAAAATTTGAATCGCTCTAAGACTTATTAATATATCACTTTCAGAGAAAGAGATTGCAATTGCTTGGATTGATCTCTTGAGATTTTAAAACCCAATCATACATTACGCAAGTTGATGCATCCCTTTCTGAAAAAGAGAAAACAATTGGTTGGATCAATCTCTTGATATTTTAAAACCTAAGGCTGTAATTCACATCACATTACCCAACTTTATTTCTTATCATTTTTTTTCTCACTCTCCTCAAGAATTCTCCTACTCAGATGGAGTGATCCTGAGGGTCTTAGTTCTTGTACCTCAGAGTAATAAAAGATTTCACTTTCCTAATCCCAGTTAAGAAATCTATTCCTAATGAATGTGACTTCTTATAACTCGTTACTATGCTAATTTCTCATTATCTCATGACGATTGTATCATTTTGACACATTAAGGTATCTAAAACCTTACGCATCTTAGTCTTTTCAACTAAGGTATCGTGGATATTGGTGATATATCTATTGGTTCCAAGTGGTGTAAGTCATACATTTGACCAATCCACAACCCATGAGATATATACGTAACGTACTTAGAGATCTAGAAATAAACAGTTAATGTTCATTTCTCTTTCACCACATAAAGCTTTGGACTCATCTTATAGATGTCTCGACCTTAGTCGATCTACAAAGCTTTATTTGTTTTTCATCTTGATTTTCAAGAAGTAAGAACAATCAAGAAGCACAAACTAACTTGACCATTATTACTTATGAAAAATCAAATGGATATGACTGTACCTTTCACAATCATAGATAAGAATGTGATGAAGTAGTAAGCATTAGCCTTACCCTATTATTCTTTTGACATCAAACATAAAAAAATAGATTAATAACAATGAGAATTTAGCTCGAAGTGCCTTTTAAAATGATTTCTTTTCTAGCATTCCCTCGTTGCAATGCTCGCAATTAGAAAACTTGAATTTACACAATTGCCTAATACTCCCATTTGAACTAATCAACATAGTCGATTTTGCCAAAGTGGTTGAGTTGCGTGCATTAACTTCACACAATCTCTTATGACCACGTGAAGTAGCAAGAAATAGAAACTAGGTCATTCAATAGTTAGGTTTTATACCTTAATTAAGAAACCATTTTTAATGCCAAAGTAGTATTCCACTCAACCAAGATCTAACAAATACCATAATTGTTAGAACACAAATTGAAGGCAAACTTCAATATGATTATGACATAATCTATTGCAAGAAAATGTTTGGCATTTGCACAAGACTAGCTCGTACATGCCAAATCATTCAACTCTCACTGTTGAGTTGTAACTTGCATACTCAACTTGTTCCTTCTTCGAACTAGTTGGAGTCTAATAAAGTCATTTTAAAACTTCATTGTGAGGATCCTTAAGATCAAATAAATCGCAGGCTAATGAGGAAATTCGATAGAGAACATTCAACAAGGCAACTCTTCTCACTTGCGTGAGTTTGAGCTAAGTACTCTCAAAGGTGTATCTTTTCACATATGATGTGCCTTTGGTTGTTAACATTTTACTCACAAAATGTTAACATTGTTCATGTTCTAGAATTTCCTCAAAATTCTGTCTAGTCTTCACTTCTTAAGGACTTAGGTTCTTAAACCTCTTCCTTGCCTTTGTATTGAAATTTATCCAAAAGAATAAGACATTATCGAATTTCTCAGGATCACATAAATGAGATAAGTGTGGGTTAGGTACAACGTGATTTGCTCTTAACTTCTAGGCAAGAAGTGGATAACATTTTTAAACCTTGTCCCTAATCAATATATGATCAGTATCACTAGCTCTATAATCATATAAGCCTTACGCCTTTATTACATAATTAGTTTTTGATAACAAGTATTAGTCGATGGTCAAAGACAACGAGCTTAGTTAGTGTCATGCCAACTAACTGCTTCTTAAATGCAACTTTTAAATACATTGCATCTTGATACTTGCAAAGTAGCCAAGTGAATACATCATCTTTTGTACCGATAAAAGACAAAGATGGACGTAGTGAAATTTTCTAACTTCCACATCTTATAGACATTTCAGTCCAAAATATGTTGAGTGATATTCTACTAATCCTTGAATTTGGACATAACCAAGTTCAAAGGGGCACAAGCTTTTACTCTTAAAATACATGCTAGATTTCTATAATCTAGGATTTATGATCAATGCAGTCTGAGCTCAACATACGTTCTCGTATGGCTCGACATCAATCGACTTTTAGAAAGCAGTGAATATAATAGATAAACTTGTCAAACAAAAAGACATAGTTGCACACAAATAATTCAGATAGCAATACACATATATTTACTATCCAACCAAAAATTAAACTAGCATAGCCTCTTATTAAGCTTTG
>CAODLS011662068.1:0-14995 GCA_948243855.1 Flueggea neowawraea | reverse complement strand
CTCTTCATGGCTTTCACCTTCTGGTGACTTTGCTTTTGGTTTCAAGAAACTTGAAACCAACAATGATCAGTTCTTGCTTTCAATGTGGTATGATAAAATACCAGAAAAGCCCATAGTTTGGTACGCTAGCGGAGATTCTCCGGCACCATCAGGCTCCAAAGTAGAGCTGTCAGCAACAAGAGGGCTAGTCCTTACTGACCCACAAGGCAATGAGCTGTGGAAATCAGAGACCATCATTGGAAATGTTGCTTCTGCAGCCATGACAGATAGTGGCAACTTTGTGATTCAAGATAGAAGCTTTATCAGGTTGTGGGAGAGCTTCGTGAATCCTGCAGACACGATACTTCCTTCACAGACACTGGAGAAAGGAGTTGAAGTATCTTCTAGACAATCTGATACCAACTTCGCCAAAGGAAGGTTCATATTTTTTCTTACAGATGACGGTAATCTTGTGCTTACTACAATAAACTTGCCTTCTTCACACGCTAATGAGCCTTATTATTATTCCAATATATCAAGCCCTGGCAGAGAATTGGTCTTTAATGAGTCAGGTTACTTGAATATCTTAAGAGAGAACAATCAATTATTCCCTCTTACAGAAGGAGTGATTGCATCCACCAGAGATTTCTATCATCGAGCAACACTCAATCCTGATGGAGTTTTCATTCAGTATTACAGCAGGAGAAATGGTAGCAATGGTTGGACTGCGTTATGGTCTAAACCAGCTGATGTATGCCAATCCAATAGGGTAACGGCAGGAAGTGGCACCTGTGGTTTCAACAGTGTATGCGGATTGAATGCAGAGAAGAGACCATTCTGTGAATGCCCTGGAGGGTATTCTTCTCTTGATCCGAATGATCAATTTGCGAGTTGCAAGCCTAACTACACACAAGTCTGTGGAGAAGATGAGGAAGGTCTAGTCGAAGAATTGTATGATTTCGAAGAGCTTGTGAACACAGATTGGCCCACATCTGATTACGCTCTCTTGCAGCCTTTCACTGAGGAGCGATGCAGGCAGTCCTGCTTGCAGGACTGTATGTGTGCTGTTGCTATTTTCCGAGGCGGGGATATGTGCTGGAAGAAGAAGTTGCCTCAAATGGCAGAGTTGATCCTAACCTTGATGGAAAGGCTCTTCTCAAAATTCACAAAGGTAATGTCAAGCTGCGAATTCCCTATTCCCCTAAACCAGAACCTGAGAGACAGAGGAAAGACAGAGATGATCTGATCTTAGCAGGATCTGTGCTTTTGGGTTGCTCTTTGTTTGCTGACATCTTGTTGGTCACTGCAATTTGCTTGGGGGTTTTCTTCATTTATAAGAAGAAACTAACCCTATTCGCGGGCAGGAGGGTAGTGCAGAGTCGAATTTGTGTTGTTTTACTTACCAAGAGCTTGAGGAAGCAACTAATGGGTTCAAGGAGGAAATAGGAAGAGGAGCTTTCAGTGTTGTCTACAAAGGGTGTTTACAGAAACAAGTCTCTCACACCATTGTTGCAGTGAAGAAGTTGCATAGTTCTATGTTACAGGATGGCTTAAAAGAATTCAAAACTGAAGTGAACGTGATTGGTCAGATACATCACAAAAATCTAGTCAGACTTGTAGGTTTCTGTGATGAGGGAGAGCAACATTTACTGGTTTATGAGTTCCTAAGTAATGGGACATTGGCAAGTTTTCTCTTTGGAGACCTGAAATCAAGTTGGAACAAAAGGATTGAGATTGCATTTGGCATTGCAAGAGGACTACTTTACTTGCATGAAGAATGCAGTACTCAAATAATCCATTGTGACATAAAACCACAGAACATACTCCTTGATGAGTATTACAATGCAAGAATTTCAGATTTTGGGTTGGCAAAACTTCCGTTGCTTGGTCAAAGCCAAACTCACACTGCAATCAGAGGAACAAAAGGGTATGTTGCACCAGAATGGTTCAGGAATTTGCCAATCACAGTGAAAGTTGATGTGTACAGTTTTGGCGTGTTGTTGTTGGAGATAATTTGTTGCAGGAGAAGTGTGGATAGCGAAGAGAGTTTAGAAGAGAGAGCAATCTTGACATATTGGGCTTATGATTGCTTTTGTGAAGGGACATTAGATGCACTGGTTAGTTTTGACATGGAAGCCATTGAAGACAAAGCTAGACTTGAAAGGTTTGTGATGGTTGCTATCTGGTGCATCCAAGAGGATCCAAGTGTGAGACCAAATATGAGGCAAATTGCACAGATGCTCGAAGGCATTGTTGAAGTGCCAGTTCCGCCAAGTCCATTCCCATTTAATGTCACAATTGCTGAAATGTCTCTTCCTTCTTTGGAGCGTCATTAACAATGTTTTTTGGGGCTTTTTTTTGTCTAGACGTAATTTGCGTAATGTGATGATTGCTTTTTTGTCACTACAAGCTGTTTAATTTCGGGGTTGTTGCTTTGTCTGGTTTCATTCAGTATAGTATGCCAGTTGAGTTTGTAAAGTGATCTAAGAGCCGTGTTGTTGCCTTGTTATTAGTTTGCTACCATTGAAGCAAGTTTCAATGAAGTGTGGAACTGAAATATGGCGTTAGAAAGATTCTTGTATATAAGAACTCAAAACCAATGGGTTTGTATGTATCTATCAATAAAAGGAAAATGGCTATGTAGCCCATTTATACCGAAGTTATCTATAGAACTAAAATTCCAGAGTTTGATTCTAGATGTGAGCAATGACTTACAAAATAATAATAATAATAATAATAATAATAATAATGCTCCTTTCATTCTATAATAATTACTAACCACTTTTTACGACAATTAAAAATAGTAATTTTAGTAATTAAACTCATTTAATTTAATATTTTTTATTTATATTCTTTGAGTAAATGTGTTGTTAATTAATGAATTAGTTAAAAAATAGATTAAATAATGACAATCTTGTAATTTTGCTAATAATAAATGTAATAAAAAAATGTGTCTATATTTTGGGACACCTAAAATGGAAGAGGAATTAAACTCCATGTCTTTTTTTTTTTCATTTTGATTTCACATATGTAATTCAAGGGATTATATTTTCTGGTATGCAATGGTCACATTTTTAATTTCACTAATGCCACAATATTTGTACCTTTTTTTCCCCTTCTTTCTCTCTTCTCAAACCCCCTCTCTTTATCCCGCTTCCTCCATCCCTCCTCTCTATCTGTCATCGTGATTTGAAATCGATATCCATCGTCACGACAATTGGTTGTTATTCACCGTCGCGACGCGAGCTTGAGGTATGTGAGAGAGAGAAAGACCGACGACGAGAGAGAGCGAGAGCGAGAGAGACAGATGAAGAGAGAGAGAGCAAGATGGGAAAAATTATACTTGTTTATACTCATAATTTTACCGAATAATATATAAAAAATTACAATATTTTTTAAAATTTTGTATTGACTTGTATTTGTTGATATTTATTCTCGTTTCGTTCTCTTTTTTTTATTGTACTCGTTTTGTACTTGTGTTATTCTCAATTTATACTCATTTTTACTAGTCAAATAGTGTGACCAATATGCAGCTAAACTAATGTATTTTTTCAAATTTTTTTTGGGTTTCCATTTTTGAAATTTGTTGGACATATGTATTGTATATTTGTATTTTTTTTTTTTTAATTGATTATTTTTGTATTTTTTTAATAAAAAATGTGTTAATTATTATGGGGTGAAAGGAGTAATAATAATAGGCTGATTACGATAGGACTGGCATGGCAACTATTTCAATTGTTGACATAGTGATCATAGATGACAGATCATTCAGTTGCATCCCCCACGGCATCTCATTTAACTGGTGACCGCCCTGTAGGCTGTAGGTGGTTGGTGATGGTTGTACTACATGGTGTAAGATTTGGCTCGTTTATTTCCGGCTCATAGATGAGTGGATGTTTTGACAAAAAAAAATTATTGAAATAGTTTGTACCTAAAGGCTTATATAAATATTACTCCCCTTTTTGGTTTGATCAAAATATACTTAAAAGAATTACATTAAAATTAGGGGTAATAATTTTTATTAGTCGTGTCATAATCGTATCATGTTATTTTATTATCACACATAATTATATATTTATTATACATGATATAAATATTAAAAAAATTGATTTCGTGTCATTCGTGTCGTGTCATAATCGTGTACACCGTAATCGTATTATCGTGTCATAAACGTATCAAAAATTGTCAGCCTTAATTAAAACTTCTTGGCTTCAGAGAAGATCTAAGAGACACTTTAGAGAGTAAGCGCATATTAACTCAGTAATTGTCAATGTTATTTATTTAGCATACCATTTTCTGGCTTTCAATATTCTCTCATAGCATATTTCGTCTACTAATGTAGCTTTTACTTAACTTACTTTATAGTAGTATTTGTTGCAAAATGAAATAATCGAGTTGCCAAAATGTCCATGGCAAAATTTTCAATGAGTATTGTTTGTAGTAATTTCATTGCAATGTTTATTCATGGACGCAGGCGCTTATGGAACATTCTGGTTATGAGACCCAGGTGGGATGAGTATTCTGAAAGAATTTCATAAAGAGGGATTTCAGCTAGGTTGTGCTAATGATCTCACCTTCTTTTGTTGTTTGGTCACAATTGAAATTAGCTTTCTCTTTTAGAAGAATCGGAGAAATTCTACAACAGACAATAAAGGAGCAGTCATCTTCTAGTAAGTTTTTCCTTTGCTTCCTTTGCACTAGGTACTAACCATTGAAATTTGATGCTTGCCTAATACCACCTCATTTTTTTCCCTTTTCAAGTCATTTGTATTTTTCAATGCAACTGATCGTATTAGTGAATCTGCTTAAATTATTGAAGTATTAAATTAGATTTATACGTTGGATAACCAAGTATGTGAAAGACTTATAAATATAATAATGAACCTGTCAAGTTTCAACTATAATTGTTGGCTCAAACATGATTTTAAAGCTTGTTGTAAAGTTTGGTTCGACTCAGTTACAGTTTTAAATGTACATCTGTCTCTTAACCCTGCTTATTGTAAGTTGGTTGTGGACTGTCTTTTTGAAACCAAAGCTGAAACTTCATTAATAATAATCCTCTGCAAGCAGAGAACGAAGACAAGCAGGGTGTGTAAAACCCCAAACAAAAGGCCTGAGATATCTCGAAAAGCTCTAGCTAAAGTATGAGCAACCCGATTAGCAGTCCTCTTGACAAATTCAACTCGAATATTAACAAGAGTTGATAACAACAATTGACAATCTCTAATAATTTCACCAATAGCCGAATTAACAGAACCGCCTCCATTAATCCGCAGCACAATTGATAAGCAGTCCGACTCTATCACAAAATTGGACTTTCCTCTATCTTTAAGCCAGCTTAAAGCTTCTAGGATTGCCAACACTTCCAATGTGCTAGGATCAGTTATGAAGGGAAATTTCTTCGCATAACCACCAATAAACACGCCACGACAATCACGGAAAACCCCGCTACAGATACCAGACGATTCAAACACAGCAGCATCCACATTAATCTTTGTCCAACCCCCATTAGGTTTCCTCCATCTAGATGCAACGACAGTTCCATCATTGGTCGGTCCCTGAACTTGTAAAACATTTTGCACCTGTTTCCATGACTGCAACAGATTAAAAGCCGAGAATATTACCTCCCTTGTTGAACTTCTTTTATTTTCCCACACCACCTTATTGCGATGACTCCAAATACCCCAACACAAGGCAGCCACTCTCCCCCAATTCTGCTTAGCAACATGATTAAAGACAAGAAACAACCAATCCTTGACATCTCCTAAATTTCCACAGAACCAACCAAGCCCAGACAGTTGCCAGCACTCCTTCGCAAACATGCAAGATACAAGTTCATGAAGCGGAGTTTCAATAGCAGAATTACAAAAGGGGCATAAATTACAATCCAGAATATGACGTTGAGCCAACAAACTTGTGGTTGGAAGACACTTTCCTAAGGCTCTCCATAGCACATTAATCATCTTAGGTAGAGCTTCTATACCCCAGATGGTGGACCGCAACTTTAAATCCACATCCGATTGAGCTAAAGGAGCAGTTTGGCTTCACAAAATTCTGTACCCACTCTTCACAGTATAGACACCACACCTATCATGAAGCCAAAACCAATCATCTCTCACTCTTCGTAGACTTAAAGGAATAGACATAATCAGGTTCTTATCCCTTTCATTAAAAATAGTTGTTATCTTCAACTCATCCCATATTCTGCAGTCAGACAACATCAAATTCGAATCTAGCATCTCCAGAAAATCCTCTCTCCGTGCAGTTAACACTCTGCCATTCTCCCCATCTGGCAACCACAATGAGTTCCATACATTTACCTCTGAACCATTCCCAATCCGAACCCTACAACCACTCAAGAGTAGATTTTTGGCAGCCCATATGCTTCTCCAAATCATGCTAGGACTACCGCTCAATTCTGAATTTAAGTAGTTGCCATCCTTATAGTACTTGACCTTCATAACCTTTTCCATTAAGCAATCAGGTTCCACTAGTAATCGCCATCCCTGCTTAGCCAGCAAAGCAAGATTAAAATCTCTCAGGTCTCTGAACCCCAATCCGCCTTCTCTTTTGCTACGGCACAGCTTATCCCAACGCATCCACTTAATCCCATCCCAATAGAAACTATTCATAACTTTCTGGATTTCCAGGCAAGTTTCTTTCGGAATTAAATACAAACTCATAATATACGTCGGTAGCGCTTGAGCAACTGTTTTTAATAAAATCTCCTTACTCGCTCTAGATAAGCACCTCCCATGCCACTTGCTCACTCTCTTCTTCAAATTTTCCTTCACAAAATTAAAAATCACCCTCTTCTTCCTACCAATCATGATCGGCATTCCCAAATACTTTGCATTACTGTCCTCCTCCACCACACCCAACTGATCACATAACAGCCTTCCAAGTTCAGAACTAACATTTTTGCTGAAAAGAATGGAGGATTTTTGAAAACTTACCTCTTGACCTGAGGCTTGTTTATAGGATTCCAGCAGCCCACGCACAACATTACATTCTTGCATCGACGCCTTGAAGAACAGATATGAGTCATCCGCAAAAAAAAATGGGAGATTTGCGGAGCATCTTGCGTAATCTGACAACCATGTAAAAGATCATCTTCCACCTTTTTCCGCATCAAAGTCGAAAATCCTTCTGCTCCGATAATAAATAAGTATGGTGACAATGGGTCACCTTGTCGCAAGCTCCGACTCAGAATGATTGGCCCAATCTTCTTATCCCCTAGCACCACACTGAAACACACTGTACTTACACAGTTCATAATCAAAGAAATCTATCCTGGACAAAATCCAAGTGCTTCAAGCATGGCTTCCAAATATCCCCATTCAAGTTTATCATAGGCCTTAGCAATATCAATTTTAAGAGCTGCGAACATACCACCTCCTCTTCTTTTCTCTTTTAAAAAATGAGCAATCTCATTTGCGATAATAATATTATCGGTAATTAGCCGACCCGGCACGAAAGCACTTTGAGATTCATCTATAATACTTGGTAGTACTCCTCTCAATCTATTAGGGAGCACCTTTGCCACCATTTTATAGATAACCCTGCATAAAGCAATCGGTCTCATCTCTTGCATAGTATTGGGCTTATCCTTCTTCGGAATTAACACAATATTCGTATTGTTTAATCCCTCAGGAAAATCACCAGTTTCCAACCACTGCAGACATGCCTCCGTAACAGCACTTCCCACCACATGCCAATACCTCTGATAGAATCCCGGGTTAAAACCATGCGTGGCCTGAGATTTATCAGGTGCCATTGAGAAAACAGCTTGTTTAACTTCCTCTGCCGTGAAAGGAGCCATCAGTTATGTCATGCCCCGTCGGATTCCGATACAGTTCTCTATAGCTTTTAGTTCCGCCCCGAGTCGATATCGATCGATTGGAGTGTCGAGTGGGTGACTTATGATGTTGAGCTATGTTACTCGAGTAATCAAATGCGTGTTACTCGAGTGATATGGACCATGAGTTACTCGAGTAAGCGGTTAAGTCTTACTCGAGTGAGATAGGACATGTATTACTCAAGTAACTAAATTACTCGAGTGAACCATTTGGTTACTTGAGTAAGCCTTGTTTCGAGATGAACATGATGAACACTTAAGAATGTGTTACTCAAGTAACCATTTGTGTTACTCGAGTGAGGGGTGTGTCACTCAAGTGAGATGGTTTGTCACTCGAGTGAGATGTGCACCCAGTGCATGAAACATTGTCATTTCAGTAGAGATCTATATATATATCCCCACCCGACTTCTTCGGTTTCATTCCGTCTCTCTTCACTCAAAACACTCCCATTTCGTTCAGAAGCCATTTCGGTTGGATCTCGTTCCTTCCTAAACATCTCTTGAGGTAAGATTGTGTCTCTCTACCTCTCATTCTTTCATTTTTCATCATTTTGCATGAATGTGCATTTTAGGGTTTGAATGAATGCTCTTAGGTTCGGATGTAGGTTGTTTCTGTTAGAATGAGTGTTAATGGTTGTGATTTCGGGACTTTAAGAGTCCATTAACACATAATGTATGCTTGGATTCACATAAATCGAACATGTTTGTAAATGAGTTTCAAACTCATTCATTTTGGGTCGATTTAGTGTGTTTCCGAATTGTGTTGATGATTTTGATTCTAGATTTGAGTTCAGGGGCTTGAGTCTAGTCAATGTGGGTGTTGGGTATCGATTTCCGTGAGAGAAATCGAGGCTTGGTGAGTTGGGTATGATCTGGGCAGAGTCTTACTCGAGTAAGCTCATCTGGCTTACTTGAGTAAGCCACTGTGGGTGTCACTCGAGTAAGCCATCTGGGTTACTCGAGTGAGACTTTGTTGTGAGGGACTAAATATGTAATTTTGCATATCTTTGTATCTCTTATTGTTGGGGTCTATTTTGAAAATTTTAACTACCTCGAGACTAGTTAACAATTTCAAAGTACTTTGAAGACTATTTAGAACTTAGTCGAGTTTCGGAGATTAGAATACAATTTTACATTGGTCGGGGACCTAACCGTAGTTTTACGCAGTCTTTGGATTTTTGGCTGTGAATGATGGTTTATCATTCGGAATAGAGTTTCTTCATCTCTGAGCGTCTGCATCTGCATATACATATCATTCATCCGGTACCGCCACAATACCAATATCATTTTTTAATATCTATTATGGATGTATCATAATGATTTTACGCTTAATGATTTCCTTCTTTTTCCGTCTCCCATTGGTCGCCGAATGGAAAGCTTTTGTGTTCAAATCTCCCTCTCGAAGCCAGAACAATTTACCCCGTTGCCTCCAGTACTCCTCTTCTTGCTTGAGAAGCCGATGAAGTTCCTTCTCAGCGTCTCCTAACTCCAGCACCGAATTTGCATCTCGTCCACCTTTAACCCTTTCGCTTCTTCGTTTTTGTACTTTGATTCTTTCCTTCAGTCCATTCACCCTTTTCCCCCACTCATCCAAGCATGCACCACACTTTGCAAGACGGTCTAAAATAGCACATTCCGAATGCATGTCCCAACTCCCCCGAATAACCTGTTCACAATCAGCTTCTCGCGACCAGCAATTTGCAAATCTAAATAGCTTCCTTCTAACCACCAGAACAAAATTTTTGAGTTGCAAAACAATGGGAATATGGTCCGAAGAAGTGAAAGGAAGATGAACCACCCTTGATTGTTTGAACCTCTCAACCCAATCAGCCGAAGCCACAGCCCCCAGCCGTTCCTCAACCTAATTAACCGTACCTTCCTTTTCCCAAGTGAACTGACCTCCCACAAACCCTAAATCTTTTAAGTGACAATCTTCCAGTACCCTTCTAAAGTTCTCAGACAAATAGTTAGGATGTGGGACTCCACCATTTTTCTCCGATGCTGCAAGAAGCTCGTTAAAATCTCCAATCAAAACCCATGGTAATTGGGCTTTGTGGGCCAACTCCCTAATCAACTCCCAAGACTGATGTCTTAAGCTTCGATCCGCAAACCCATAAAATCCCGTAAGTCTATATGGGCTCTCCGTATCCAGCTTCACTTCAACATCGATGTGATGGTCGGATTTGCTAATTAATTTAACACAATCGAACGCTTCCAAAATAAAGGCCGCCTCCCACTTCGTCCTCTCCGCCCCACCGTAAAGCAACTATCATAACCAATTAACTTTTTTATCTAAAAAATTCTATCAACTTCGCAAATAGTTTCAACTAGAAAAAATGAATTCAGGCCTACGATCCCGGATTAAATCCGTTAATACACGAATTGCACAAGGGTTAGCCAGACCCTGGCAATTCCAACTGAGGCAACTCATTGGATTTGGCGGGCCTGCCTTGCATTACCCGCCACTTTGTATTCGAAAAGCCCAAATTCTCCTCATTTCCTTGCAATTGGGCCAAGCCAAGCTGGCCCACACGTTTTCTTTAGGATCCTGGCATGTCCACGTCACCCGCCTCTCGGTCAACAACAGAAGTAAAGTTGACTCATTGTAACGCTGCTATTTTGTGCCACCTTCCATATCCATAGTATCAATTACGTGATTGGCAACTTGATTTTCTCCATCCCCTAAAATCAAGTCATTTTGTTGAATCCCGCAATTAGCTCCAACAATAACGTTATTCTCCTTATCAGCATTCGAATTTTCCGCTAGAAATCTACTTGCCACGGTTTGCTCGCCTCCAGCCTTGGGATCTACCCGCCGTGGTGATTGCCGTAAACATTACATGCCCACCGTCAGATTCTGTGAGCGACGAGACGGAGCTCGCAGTTCCAGTCCATACTTCCTTGGAACTATTCCATTCACATTCTCATAATTCTTTCTGCAAAACCGCTCCCCATGGCCAATCAACCCACAACAAAAGCAGAAGATTGGTAGCCTTTCATACTTCAGTTGTATCCAGCACGGATCACCTCCACTCTGCTTAATGCTTAAAAACTTTTTCAGGGGTTTATGGACATCCATTCGAACTCGGACCCGCATGTACTCCCTCCAAGTCCCCATATAATTATTTGGATCCGACTACAAAAATTCTACAAGCTTCTGTCCCAAACTTTGAACAACAAAATCTGACTTAAAGCCAACCGGGATGTGATAAAACTGAACCCATAACACAGTGTGTTTCAACCCAACTTTCTCAAGGTCTTCTCCGGCCTTCACCCTTTCGAATAATAGGGGATGATTATCGTATGCCCATGGACCACCCTCCGTGATTCTCCGAATATCTGCTTCATGGCTGAACTGGAATAGAAATCGTTGCGGGGTAACCTCCTGAATCGAGACCTCTAGGCCTGGTCTCCAATTCGCTGCCATGATCTGACTCATTTCTTCTAGACGTATAAATCTCTCTGTTAGAAACCGTCCTACCAATGCCCAACGGAGATCTAGTTGCTCTTCTGATACATTTTCTGGAGGAATGACGATCTCAATATCAGCCGCATTGTCATCGCTGATCATAAACTGAACAACCTGTTCAGCCATATTATCCACATCCATCTGGTGACTATCCATAATGGCACCCAAAAAACAATAGAGAAAAGTGAGGTTAAACGAGAGAAGAAAAGAGAGAGAAGAAATAAGGGAAGAAGATAACAAAGAATCAGAAGAAAGGGACGAGAGTCAAATAATAGAAGAGAAGAAGACAAGAAAGAACTTTAGGAGAAAATGACAAAAGGACAAAAGCTCTCAACATGGAGGCAAGACTATGTGTATAGAATATCCATCTATAAATATCAAAATATAATAATTTTATATTAAAATATAATAATTATAGTAAATATCATTCTAATCATTTTAGTCTATTTTTAATATTAAATTAAATATTTTAAACATATTTTTTTTACATTTTTTTATTATTGAACAATTTACACTTATATTTAATTATTTTATTTATTTTTTCAACTAAAAATATATTTTAATATTTTTAATAACATATAGATATTAAAATAAATATTTTTTAATACAATAATTAAAATAAAAAATTTGGAAAATATATATTTCAATAATATTGGTGGAGATGTAACTAATTTATCAGATTATTAAATTTTAATTTGGCCAAATTAATTTGCCTTTTTGTATTAGTTGTCTTATATTTTAATTGCAAGTTCAATTTTAATATGGTAGAATTTTTGCATTGATGTTAAATTACATTGTTATGAATGTGTTTATCGTTTAAATTTGCAAAGCATGTGTTTTGTACAATTTTTTATTTTTTAAAATTTAATTATATTTTTATTATAATTTTTAAACAAATTAAATGATTAATTAAATATAATTTTAATAATTATATTGATTGATTAAATATACAAATATACTATAAAATAAAGCTAAAGAAACAAGTGAAATAAAAAAAGATAAAAAAGTAGTGGCGTAGCACTGTAGCTACGCCTGACGTGAGAAATGTAGTCCAGTTGGGACTCCAATTCTCACGTACGCCAATTTGGCGCAACACTGTAGCTATGCCAAAAAATGGCGTGAGAAATGTAGTCCTATCATACCATTTCTACAACGCACGCCAATTTAGTGTGTGTTGGAGATGGTCTTATTGTTAAATTATTTGTTTTCAATCAGTACCATATGTTTATTATCCAAAATTTGAAAAAATCTGCATCTCATTTTCTATCAAAATATATTTTTCACATGAAGACTTTTCAAACATATATAATGGAGTATGGACTCCTACATTTCTCATTTCGGTGATTTGATTGCTTTTGTTATGACTTAACTTTCAAAACTTGTCTACCTTGGCCTTCCCTTGATGGACCGGAGCTGCATAGCACTCCTCTATCAATGGTTTAGCAACATTTCCAAGTTTGACTTACTAAATGGTTGAAATTCCATAATGCTTCTCACCTTTCAACAAGGCCAGTTTGTTCCAAGTTTCTAGAACATGTCGTGAAACGTCGTCGTTCTATGGTTAATCATCACTGTTCTTGCCGCTTCAGTGATATTTCGTCCAAAAAACGGCATCATTTGGAGGAAACTAATCTAGAAGGACATAGTTTATCTCCATTGAAACTAATTTACATGTCTAATACGTCCTTTTAAAATTTTTCCTTGCTGCAATCTTACAGGAGTTTGCTACTTGTACTATGGAACATGGTCATCTCCAACGCATTCAAAATTGGCGTGCGTTGTGGGAAATTCTGTGAGAAATGGAGTCCCAACCATTTCTTGATGGCGTAGCTACAGTGCATTGACCAGTGAGTTTTTCTTCTTGCCTGGACGAAGAGAACAGTGAGTTGATTACTTGACTTGGAGTTCTTCTGTACTTCTCTCTCCCTAATTTTATATTAATGTCACACACCATTGAAAAACTTGCTTCATTGATTACAAATCAACAATGGCTTCCTTTACACTTTCATTTTATTTACTCTTTCTTCTGCTGCCACTTTCTGCTGTTTATGCTCAAATTAGTAGGAACTTGACAGTTGGAGCTTCTCTAATTGCCAGTGAAAACTCCTCTTCATGGCTTTCACCTTCTGGTGACTTTGCTTTTGGTTTCAAGAAACTTGAAACCAACAATGATCAGTTCTTGCTTTCAATTTGGTATGATAAAATACCAGAAAAGACCATAGTTTGGTATGCTAACGGAGATTCTCCGGCACCATCAAGCTCCAAAGTAGGGCTGTCAGCAACAAGAGGGCTAGTCCTTACTGACCCACAAGGCAAAGAGCTGTGGAGATCAGAGACCATCATTGGAAATGTCGCCTCTGCAGCCATGACCGATAGTGGCAACTTTGTGATTCAAGATAGAAGCTTTATCAGGTTGTGGGAGAGCTTCAAGAATCCTACAGACACGATACTTCCTTCACAGACACTGGAGAAAGGAGTTCAAGTATCTTCCAGAAAATCTGATACGAACTTCTCCAAAGGAAAGTTCATATTTGTACTCAGAGTTAATGGTAATCTTGTACTTACTACAATAAATTTGCCTTCTTCATGCTAATGAGCCTTATTATAGGAGTGGCACTGCTGGTGATTCCAATACATCAAGTCCTGGCAAAGAGTTGGTCTTTAATGAGTCTGGTTACTTGAATATCTTAAGAACGAATAATCAATTGTTCCCTCTTACAGACAGAGTGATTGCACCCACCGGAGATTTCTA
Organism: Flueggea neowawraea; assembly: GCA_948243855.1. NCBI lineage: Eukaryota > Viridiplantae > Streptophyta > Magnoliopsida > Malpighiales > Phyllanthaceae > Flueggea > Flueggea neowawraea. The sequence goes on along the minus strand of CAODLS011662068.1, from coordinate 937 downwards.
TCATCGAGCAACGCTCAATTTTGATGGAGTTTTCACTCAGTATTACTGTCCGAAAAATGGTGGTAATCCAGGTTGGACCGCATTCTGGTCTATACCAGATGATATTTGTCAATCAAGTATGGTTACTGCTGGAAGTGGCACCTGCGGTTTCAACAGTGTATGCAGGATGAATGCAGAGAACAGACCTATCTGTGAATGCCCAAGAGGCTATTCTTTGCTTGATCCAAATGATCGTTTTGGGAGTTGCAAGCCTAACTACACACAAAGCTGTGGAGAAGACGAGGAAGGTCCAGTTGAAGATTTGTATGGTTTCGAAGAGCTTGTAAACACACGTTGGCCAACATCTGATTATGCTCTCTTGAAGCCTTTCACTGAAGAGCAATGCAGAGAGTCTTGCTTGCACGACTGTATGTGTGTTGTTGCTACTTTCCATAGCGGGGATGAATGTTGGAAGAAGAAGTTGCCACTCTCAAATGGCAAAGTTGACCCTCAGATGAATGGGAAGGCCCTTCTCAAAGTCCGAAAAGGTAGTGCCAAGGCACGAATTCCCTATTCACCTAAACCAGAACCTGAGAAACAGATAAAAGACAGAGGTGGTCTAATCATAGCAGGATACGTGCTTTTGGGTTGCTCCTTTTTTGTTAACATCTTGCTGGTTACTGCAATTTGCTTGGGGTTTTTCTTCATCTATAAGAAGAAAACTGAATCTTGCGATCAGGAATGTAATTTTCAAACAAATTTGTGTTGTTTTACTTACAAAGAGTTTGTGGAAGCAACTGATGGATTTAAGGAAGAGTTAGGAAGAGGATCTTTTGGTGTTGTTTACAAAGGATGTTTACAGAAGCCAGTCTCTCATTCCATTGTTGCAGTGAAGAAGTTACATAATTCTATGTTACAGGATGGCTTGAAAGAATTCAAAACTGAAGTGAATGTGATT
>CAODLS011661867.1:0-12507 GCA_948243855.1 Flueggea neowawraea | reverse complement strand
ATACTCAACCGGCTAATGTGAGATTTGCCTAAACTCAGGCCTTCCCTCACAACTCCTGAGGTTGCCTCATCACCATTGAAGTTTGCACACAGAGTGACTCTAATACCATAATTGTCACGAACCGACATGAGCAAGCAGCTGTTATTAAATAACCTCTGACAACTAATGAACTTCTAACTACTAAAGTCAAAAGTTAAAACTTAGGTTACTTAAGTAGTTAGGTCTTTATACTTATAAACCTTTCAATCCATATGCAGTTATATGATGTGGGATAAACAACTATTGTACAACAAGTTGCTTGACCTACTAGTTTCAGGTGCATACTTTGGTGGGATGTTACAATATTTACTTTTCTACAACCGTTTGAATTATGATAAATCATTATCCCTGTGGAATCAACACTTAAAATACTTTAGGTTAATTTATTACTGTTCTCAACTCTGCATACATATAGAATTCACCGATCTTATAAATTTACAAGTCATAAACAAATGTGTCGTTGATCAAGTTGCTAGACAAAAACAAGATAAAATATAAAGACATAATAAAATGTTAGATAAAATATAAAGACTCATGCAAGGAAGAACATTAGTGTTGTTGTCAAGAGGGACACCAATGTCAATAACACCCTATCCAAGGATCAATAAAACCAGACATGTTAAGAATGTAAGAAGGCAAGGCTAAGGAGGTGAGTGTCGGATTTCATGGAGCCCAACATATCGAAAGAGGCGACACCACCATCATATCATGATGACACCATAGTTACAAAGCCAACCAAAAACAACAAACTACACCGCAAAAACACAAACAGATCTAGAAAACAAACACCAAATAAAGAAGGAGGGACATGATGGAGAGAGAAATGAAGGTAAAGAGTAGACATATTTGAAATTATTGAATGAAAAATGTAAACAAAAGGAAAGGATTTGGGGCCTATTGTTGGTAGGATGCCAGCGACAACTTATGGAGAAGAGAAATGAAGAGAGAAAAGAAGAGAAAAAAGTAGTATTTTTAGGAGTTTTCATGTCTTGTATTATTAATTCATTTGTTTTACATGAGTCTCATCTAATTTTGTGAATAAAAGAAATATTTAGGCCTAATACATAATTTACCCCCTCAACTTGCACAATATTTCTTCTACTAAGATCCTGAACTTTTCAAGTGTTCATTGTACCAATTGAACATCTAAATCATGTGGACTAAGGGTTTTTTTCCTGACGTGCTAGAGAGATTTTTAACGAACATAAGGGTGCTTATATGCTTAAAATTGATTAAAACAATCAAAACTATAATAGCTCAATCTAACCCATTTAAAAAGATCCGATTAAACCACCATCCACTTGAAATCACCGCACACCACACCATAGAAAGAACCACATAGAAGAAACCAGTCAACAAGAACTACCATCCACATGTAACTATCAATGTATCCGACAATTAAAAACTCTTCCACCTAGATTAAGCTTAAATAAACTAGATTCAAACAAAAAACTGATAATCCAATCAACAAATAAAACTAAAAGATGTGAAATCAAAAACTTCAAGGGTATATGTTGAGCACTCAAAAAGTTTAAGGGGTATGTTGAAACTACAACCACCATCCCTTGTTAGCTTTGATGCTTTAGACTAGTTTAGGAATATGTTGAACACTAAGCACAACAATGATAAATGTAAGTTCATTGAAAGTAAAACAACACTCGCAAGTTGCAAATTAGACAAAAAAAAAAACAATTTAATTGACTGAGACATTCCATAAAAACAAAGCAAAAAGTTTTATTATTTAATGATTATTCCATAAAATATTGAAATGTTATATCATTGAACTACAGCAAGGTAAGTCTAACCTAAAAATTTAGATCAAACAACATTATCTTTGGAGGTTAATAGACTTGCGAAAGGTTGTAGATTTGAGTTTTATAAAAGGCGATATCCCCTTGAGTAAATTCATATGTCTTTGCCTCCTTCAACACACATGAACAGCAAACGGATCGGATGGGTATAAATACCTCATGGTAAACGATTTTTTTAATTAAAAAATATATTATTCCAACATGCTAATTTACGCAAACGTCATTTAAGATAAAAGAGAAATTTGTTGAGGAAAAAATGTTAATGTTCGATATTCATGAATCAACGATTTTGGTTCAAGGATGGGGTTGAACTGGAACCGAACCGTATAGGGCTGATTTCGGTTTGATTCTGGTTTGGCTGGTTCTGTTCACTGTTTCGGTTCAAAAGTTCAAAAGGATTTTTACAATATAAATTAATAAAAATGTTAATAATATAAATGTAAATATAAAAATTACCTAATTAATTTTTAATAAAAAAATACAAGTAAAAATTTAAGAAATATAAGTAATAATTTAACTGAAATATGCTTGAACCAATGATTAATTGACGATTAACCGGTTAGTTCAAGCCGATCAGTTCAAACATGTAGTTAACCGCAGCTTCAACAGTTTTTAAGTAAATTGAACTGGAATCAAATCAGTTTTGGCAATTCTAGTACCGGTTTTTATCCAGTTCCTAGCTGGCCGATTTTAATTTCAGTTTTCCTCAGCTCGATTCTAGTCCAATTCGACGGACTGGTTTGAATTTAGTCATGTCTATGTTTATCCACGAAGCTATGTAGCTGCTGATATAATTATTGGATGTTTTCTGTTTGAATAATGGACTTGTTGTGATTGAAAGAAATAATAAAGTTAAAAGGATAAGAATTTAATAAAGAAAAAGTGACTTTCAAGTTAGACGAGATTTTAATTGAAAGAGAAATGTGAAAACGAGAGCTTCTTGGGTTGTGGCTACCTTCCACTATGTTTATCATCCTTCAATTCTTCTGCTACAGACGCGGTCCTTTTTTTATACAATTATTAAAATTGCAATTCAATTTAAACTCGATTAGGCCTCAATTTAGATATTCAAGTAATTTGTATTTCCTCTTTCTTCCTATGGGAGATTAATACCTTTCTACATGTAATTTTGAGTGACTGATCTCTCTCTTTCTTTTAATTTGATTCGCAATTTCGCAATTCTTATAAGGTTTGCGGACAATTTTTCATGTTTTCTTCTGTAAATATTTCTGTAGAAAAATTCTGCTTAAAATATTTATTTGTGGGTGTCAATTCAATCAACCTGGTTGGTTGCTGATAATTCTTTTCATTTAATAAAATACATACAATATTAAATTAATTTATATGCTACAAATAATCATGGTCAAGACGATCAAAAAAAGAAGTGTCATGGTTAATGCTGTCGATCCAAATGGCAGGCGAAGACAAGATCTAAGATATTCATAAAATATTATTAATCTGATATACTATAAATAATCGTGGTAAAGACTGCTGAAGCAATTACCGGGTAAAAAGGAAAAATTCGATTTATCTTGGTATTTGACTTCCCTTATATTAGAAAAAAGATTTGATATATTAAATTGGTTATTGATAAATTTTAAATTCATAATATAATATACATAAATAAATAATATTAATATACAATGTGAAAATCCGGAAGCAGACACTACCACAAAGGGACATGCATCTGCAAACAAAATCAGATGAAGACAAGTCAAACAAGTCATCTTAAAACACCAATGTTTCTACACCAAATGGGTCAATGCCTAGCAATGGTGAGATTGACTAGAGGTTGAGTCACATAATTATATGGTGGAAATATATATATATATTCTGAAACTCGGTTGAAAAATATTTGTGTATTATTGTCTCAATTTATAACAGTTTACATAAATTAAAATAAAGACAGTTTAATAAACTATATCTTGGGTTTTGAAAAAAATATTAGTCTAAATTCAATATATTCAACAAAATTATAATTAAAAATTAAAATTTCACTATAATTTTATAAAATTAACCTAATTGAACTGATGAAAAAGTAGTCTTACTAATAAGTAAGACTTATCTAATTGAGTAGATTTACAAGTGGAATTGTATATTAATAAGACTTAAACTAGCTTAGTCAACTTATAAGTGGGATTGTGTATTTTGTTTAGGGGAAAACAATTTTTAGCCATCAATAAATACTATCGCCATCAAAGTCAAGCTTGACATAATATCGAGGGAGTAAGAAGGAATCTTCCTTCCCCATTGAACCCCAAAATACACACATCATTGACACCACCATTTGCCTTTCTGTGTTGCCACCTCTATCTATGTAGGTCCCACTCATATTAATAGTACTACGTCTACTTCACCTCCTCTTAAATATCCATAGCCTCTTTGATCTCTTGTTACATTTTCTTTTGCAGCCAAATTTTAATCTCTCTCGTTTTTCTCATTTTTTTACTCTCAAGAGCATCCATTATAAACACTGCTAACACACGTTTAGGCTTCATTCTTGCTTTTTTTGATCCATCACATCCACATATGCTTCCAACAAAGCGTGGCCACAGATTCTTCAAATTCAGAATCCCATTTTCCCAGAATTCTTTGAGAGTCTCTATCCATCAAGACCACTACTAATAATAATTCCTAACGTATTAGTCTTTTCTTGCCTAAACCAAACCAAAAAGAAAAACCAAATTTTTTTTTTGGGTTTAAAAGTGTTTTCTTTCTTGACAACTCCAAATGGTTGCTAAAACATACTTCTCACGTGCTGTAGTAGAGATGGCATGGATTATGCTAAGGATTGACTACTCAAGGCTCTTCTGGCTTCTCTTTGGTGTCTTCTCTTACGAAAACCATGAAGGAAAGCCTCGGATTTAGACCACACATTACCTTATTATTGTTGTTGTCCAAAAAAGCCATCACTTCAATCTCTCTTCCTCTCTTTAGCCTTATCATCATCATATACAAGTTGAGTAATTAGTTATAAAACAAAGTTTTGATCAATTTTAGTTTATAAGGTCTTTGAGTTTAAAGAAGCCTCGAAACATGCATAGAAAGCAAGTTGTCGAGCCAACCCATGAATCCAAGGCCCAGCATGGTTACTCTGAGACCGATCCTTCTTGCCGCTATGGAAGGGTAAGTAATTCTTTCTGAAGTTACACGTCTGTTGCATGCATCATGTGACAATAAATGAACAATTTACAATTACCAAGTTAGAGGTTTTCGTATTTTATTGATTTGCTTACTTTGCCAATGATAAAATAATAGATGCAGCTACTAGTTCTCTTTTAATTGCCTTTTGGTGTTTCTTTTCGCATTAATTTTCTTTAGATTATGTTTAGTGGTTTCTAATCATATAATATTTCAATTTTATACTTGGTGTTGTTTATGGTAGTGGTTTGCTCCAAACTAGTTGACATCTCGCTATGTGACAATAATTTGCATTAAAGAAATGATAGATACTGTGTAGTTTGTTGAAGCAATGATTTTTTAATTTCAAATTCAACTTCAATTTAATTTATCAAAAAAATATATTCAACATCAATTTAAAGACTACTTGCTCTGTTTGTGGACTAGTTCATGTTTAAAATCATATATGTTACTAAGCAGTATATTTCGATATTTTTCTGGTTCTTCAGATTCTGAGGAGTCATCAACTTTGTTCATTAGTTAAATTATTAATCTTATCATGGCCTTAAATTAGTAATTATTGTTGCAGTAGTAGTTGCCTAGTTGGTGTCAATCGATAATGAACGTAGCGAAATTGACATACGAAATATTTTATTAGTACTTAACGTAGCAAAAAGAATGTGGTTAATTCGTGTCATATACCAACTGCATGCCATGGAGGACTGGTTTAATATCTTTTTGTATATGTTTCCTTCAGGCACTTTTAATGGTTTTAGGCATTCGAAATGTAATCTAATGATTGATATTTTGTTAACGCATTAAAAACCTAGACTCAAATAATTGAATTTGACCCGTTAAATTAAATTTAGAGTATATAATACATAAAAAAGATAGGACGAAAGGACCATAGTCCATCTCTGTCAATGATTGCTGGAGTGGAAGAAAATTTAAAAACCTATAAATATTCGAAGTCATAATATTTTAATATTATAAAAAAGTCTGCTAATTAATCATATGCATTGTGTAATCCAATAGTTAATAAACGAGTTGTTTAGATGATACAAGAACTTAACATTGATGAGGATGTATACTTTAGCATGATCCTTAACGACCATAATTAAGGGCTAAAGTACAAAATGTAGATGTTTATGAAGAAAACCTTATGCTGATTGAAGAATTTTTAGGAGTAATAAATCTGGATATGTTTAATTGAAGTGATAAAATTTATTGGTGTAGGTGGAACACCAAAATGTTCCACAGGCAATTCATGTTACATGTATCATAATCGTGTTTTATTATTTGCATATTAAAAATCATTACATATGACATAAACACATCGACGATAGTATTTGTTACTAATCGTGTTGATTTAATCGTTTATTCCACAATTCATCATATCAAAAAATAATAGTGAAATCTGAATTTAGCTTCCCTTTGATCATGGTTGACTAGTGATAAACATGGAAATTGATTATTTCACTTCCATGTTTGTGTCATTTCCTTGAGACAGTTCGATGAAGTACTTGGAAAAGGAGCTATGAAAACAGTGTACAAGGCAATAGATGAGGTGCTTGGAATCGAGGTGGCGTGGAACCAGGTCAGACTCAATGAGGTGCTTCAATCACCTGATGACTTGCAGAGACTCTACTCTGAAGTTCACCTCCTCAGCAACCTCAACCATGACTCCATCATTCGCTTCTACACCTCCTGGATCGATGTTCAGAAGAAAACCTTCAACTTCATCACCGAAATGTTCACTTCAGGAACTCTCAGAGAGTAATTTTCTCATCACAGAGTTTATTGATTCCTATAGCATTTTATGTTGATGAACATTCCAATCGCTAAAAGTACTGTGCAGATATCGGAAGAAATATAATCAAGCGGATATTCGTGCCATTAAGAGCTGGGCGCGACAAATCTTGCGTGGTCTTGTGTATCTGCACGGTCATGATCCTCCTGTAATTCACAGAGACTTGAAATGTGACAATGTTTTTGTCAATGGCCATCTTGGACAAGTCAAGATTGGTGATCTAGGCCTTGCCGCAATTCTCCGGGGTTCCAAATCTGCACACAGTGTCATTGGTACTCAATCATCAACATGTTAATTTTGAGCAAGATTCTAGCTTCTGAATGATTTTTTTTACAACTTCTTAATCTTTGTAGGCACTCCGGAGTTCATGGCACCAGAATTATACGAAGAGGATTATAATGAACTTGTTGATGTTTACTCATTCGGTATGTGTTTTCTGGAGATGCTCACTTCGGAGTACCCTTATAGCGAATGTGCTAATCCAGCACAAATTTATAAGAAAGTGACATCGGTAAAATCCTGTTTTAATTTATCAACAATGTTTGATTGTCAGAGAACGAAGAATGACGTGAATGTCGCTTTTTATCTTTGTGCAGGGGAAACTACCAGCAGCATTCTACAGAATTCAGGATTTGGAAGCGCAGAGATTTATTGGAAAGTGCTTTGTTCATGCTTCAAAGAGAGTATCCGCAAGGGAACTGCTGCTTGATTCATTTCTTGCTTCTGATGAGCCAGATCTGTCGCACATTTCAAGGTTTGGCAATCAAAAACCATTCCTAAATGACAAAGAAATGGAAAAATTGCAACTGAAGGATGATCCACAAAGGACAGAAATGACCATCACTGGGAAGCTGAATCCTGAAGATGATACTATTTTTCTTAAAGTGCAAATTGCTAGTAAAGATGGTCTGCCTCCATATTCTCTTTCAAATATGTGTTGCTTCCTCTCTGTTCATCTCTAAGTGTTCTTCTGGCTTAATTTTGATATACAACCGAACACACCCTTATCAGTTATTGATTTAATGGTTGTTCCAGTGCCAATGGGCTTGTAAGTCATTGTACTGAAACTCCAACTTTAAGAGGTTGAGGGTTTGATTGTTTGCTGCATTATGCTTAGTTGACACAAGTCATATCTTGATTCTCAAGAACAGCAGAAATGTTGAAAGATTTATGTTCCTTTTTTTTTTCTGTTTCAGGTTGTGCCAGAAACATTTATTTTCCCTTCGACATTCTACATGATACTCCAATGGATGTTGCAATGGAGATGGTCAAGGAGTTGGAAATAGACGACTGGGATGCAAGTGAAATTGCAGAAATGATTGACGGAGAGATTTCCGCTCTAGTGCCAAGTTGGAAACGATGGGACTTGCCGGTTACCGACGCCTACCATACATTTGACTATCGGGAAGATGATGGCCACAATCATCCCTTCCACTCGCCTTCCTCTTCGTCTCAGGCATCGCTATCTGACTTAATGACATATTGGCTACAAGGTATATCCCTATACTTTCTGAACATTGTTGTTCGCTTCTATAGTTACTTGCTTAGCTACTTAGTAGCTTGTTGCTTTGTGTGGTTCAAATACCGCTTATCCTATTGAGTTTTATGGACCTACTAGACCGGCCAGCTTTATTTCATCTTTACAAATAGTTTATCTGCAAATTTCCTGGTTTATTACATATGCACAGCTTGTTTAGGTATTCTTTACATGTTGTTAGTCTTAGTTGCTTTCAAGAGCTAAAGAAACAATGCAAATCGAGACTTACTGTTGGAAAAAGGAAAATATGCAAATGGTCTAGTTAGTTGTAAACATGTTTACTGGAACTTAGTTTAAAATTCAGTGTCTCAATGTGAATTGGAAGTAATTGCTGTTGCAGATGATTTGTTTGATGATACCAGCTCTCAAAGCTCTTCACACTCAGGATCATATTCCAACATGAATTACATTTCTGGCGACAATCACAAGTCGAACATGAGCTCAACAAGAAGGGACAAACATCAAAACTTGACAAGATTTCGTCCACAAGACAATTCAAATTCGTATACTGCAACTGCAATCTCCAGGAATGCCTACAAGCACTGCAAGCTTTTGTTGGAGTCACAACATGGAGCTTCAAGCTCTAAAAACAAAAGGGTCGTGGTGGATCAGTACCGCAGATTAACGAGGAATCGTTCGCTGGTAGATGTTCGGAGCCAGTTATTACACCGGTCGTTGGTGGAAGAAGTGAATAAGAGACGATTATCCAAGACAGTAGGTGCCGTGGAAGATGTTGGTTTTCAGGCACCTCCTGAGGATTCTAAAAAGGCATCAAAATCACACTTCACTTCCAGCAGAAGAAAGTGAAGATAACCTCTTATTCATTCGGAGAACAAATGACGGATCTGGTGATTTTGTTCCAAGGATGCAATGGATAACATATCAGATCGAAAACAGATTCACAACAGAGGTTTTCTCAAGGTTCTGTGTACAGTTTTAGCGTAAATGTAGTTTGTGCAAGGTGTGCTCTGTGTAAGATAGTACCTGCTTGTAATTTTCTTTTGTTCCAGCAATGATAAAAACGTTATCAAACTAAAACTTTAATTATTAGACAATAAGTACTTTTATAAATCAGAGCACATCCAAGGTGCTTTCGGGGAAGAGAGATCAACGTCAAGATGGTATCAGAACCATCTAGGTAGGTCTTCCGAATTTTTTGAATAATTACTTTGAATGGCTCTGGGTCGATCTTTCGGATTTTTTGAGCAACTGGTAGATTTGACATGCGTGGTGCGTGTGCTTTTTATTAGTAAATTTGTATAATAAAACATAATTTTACCTAGATTAATAAAGATAATTTTATCTATTATAGTGAAATAAAATAATAAGTAGTAATTGATTCATCAAATAAGTATATCAAAATTATATAATACCAAAGAAAAAAATAATATAATTTGTTGAGTTTTTTTTTATAATAATTTTATTAGCATGTTGTCTTCATGTCTGTCAATTTATTATTTTTTTTTGTTTTACGATACATTTATTTTCAACTATTGATTTACCCCATAAATTATGACATTTGTAATTTATATAAAAGTATTATTTTTATCTTTATTTTATTAGTTATATAATTTGTAATGTTCTTATTTAGTAAAAAATATTTTTTTTTCTTAAATGCTTATAGAATGTAATGCTATAAAAGATGAAATGAGACAAAAGAGTACAAATTTTTCGTTTTATTTGAAATTTTAAAAGAGTAAAAAACTCAATTAAACTGAAAAAAATTGGTTAGTAAGTGTGTTTCACACAATTCTTTCTCATTTGTCCAATTTGAACAAAATCCTAAACTTGCTCTGTCTCTATTGATGATTCTCGCAACTCATATTGCATGGATAATTTTTGTTTTTCTAAAATTAAGATAATAAAATAAAACTTTATTGATTAAGAAATATAAGAATTATTCATGAAAGTAAATTGCCAACAAATAGTAAAAAATATAGCACATAAATAAAACTAAAATTTGAGATTCAAAAAACAAATCCAATTTATTTATTTATTTTAGTTAAAAATTTTATTGGAATATTGTCCTAATCTTAATCCATTTATTGTCGATCCCTTTTCCTTTTCTTTTGTAATGCATTAGCTTTCCACAATTTGTATGCTCTATATCTAACTTTATTTTTATCTCTTTAATGGGTTTATTATTTTCTTGTTTTCTTTTTCATCCTTTTAACTTGAGTTGTAGTTTCTTCGACAAATCCAAATTTCTTGAATTGTCTTTAATTGTCATATTTTGATTTTGTAGATTTCAGTTAGTTTCATTCGTCATTAAGTATTAAGCTAATTATTTACCAAATGTGTTTCTATAATATAATTTATTTACTTATTAAATTTAACTCACAACAGTTTGAGACAACTATTAATATTTTTTTAATAAATTAAACAAAATACACACTATATATGACAATGAAACACGAAGTTAATCATCATGTATTTAAATTAAATTATTTATTAAAAATATTTAAATATTTTTGAACTTTGTTAAGATGTATTTTAGCTGTAGAAAGATTTTTATCTTTGGAATGTGAATTTACATTTAATTAAAAAGGTTTTAAAACTAATTTTTAATCACTTTTCTTTATTTTCGATGGAGTACGTTAATTTTTTTAAGTAGTACTCATCTAATTTTTTTTTGCTGTGGTTTCTTCACATGGTTTTCTATAAATATTGTGATTCTTTGTATTAATTGGATTAAACAAAATCAAAGTAGAAATTCAAACATAGATTAGCCTATTATATGCGTAATTTTATTTAACAGACTCTTTTCTAAGGCTATATAGAGAATAAAATCCAAAAGTATAATTTCATCTGAAACAACAGAAAAATGAAAATTATTGATAGTAAATTAGAATTAAGTGTGTATAATCTACTTTTGATTTTTTATCCTTTTTAGTTATTAATATGTAACTGTACAACTTATTTTTTATTTCTACACTGATAAGACATATATTTATAAGTTAATATTTAAATTGCATTGAATTGAATTGAATTGAAATCTAATAAATTGAAAGCATATTAATAAGTATATATATTAATTGAAAAAATATACTAATTGGACATAGATGATAATTCAATAATATAAATCAAACACTAAAACTAAATTTTCCCTATTATTTATTATTCTTATTATAAACACTAACAATAGTTATTTTTCAAAAATTTTGGACCTTCAAATATTTATTTTAAACAGAAAAAAATTAGTTGTGTCTATTATACATACTGAATAAAAAAAAAAGAAAGAATAAGATTACAAGAATTGGGAACGTGTGTGAAAGAATTAAAATTCAGACATTGTTATCAAATTTTGTGAATTGAAATTGTCTAGTTAAGATTTTTCTTAATTTACATCGTCATTTTGATTCTATTTATTCTCTATCATAAAACATTTATGATAATTAACATAGAATAATATTATTAATTTACCTTCGTTTGCATTTTGAATGAAAAGGGTTCTTTTTTGGACTCTTTTGGCATCTGTCCTATGAATAATTTAATCAATTTATACTCTTCTTTCATGATTATTTAATTCATTGTGTTTTTTTCTTTTCCTTTACACTTCACTGAGTAATGTTTTTTTAAAAAAAAATTGTTAAATTTATATATAAAAGAAAGTAAAATAGATTAGAAATATAAAAGATGGTAAAAAGTTCTAAAAAAGACATGTACTGTCTTGATCACATCAATTCAAATTACAATATGTTCAATAACAAACCATTTTTTTATAGAATAATTCTTTAATAGATTACAAAAATTTATGATGTTTATCTTGCACTAATATTAGTCTTCTCCAAAATTTGTTGTTGTAAATGGTAACAAGTATTAGTTGGAGATATCAATATTAACCACACTTATAAACTTTTTAAGGGAATATTTTAAGACTTTAAATAATAGGTTAATTAATATTAAAATTTTAAATCCCTTTATTAGTGAATACCAATAAATTTGAAAATATTTTACTTTTATGTAACTAAATTAGCAAATTTTTAATAAGAATATTTTCAATTTTTTTTAATTTCAACGGTCAAATTAATCACAAATTTAACGTCAAACCCTTTTTTTCCAATCCTAATCCTAATTAGCACCAATTAGCTAATAGACTTTGATAATTTTAAAATTTGCACACATAACTATCAATTTTTTCGGATAATAAGTTATGAATGTAGTTTAATTAACATTAAACTCTAATCAAT